>RCUC01127663.1:0-15799 GCA_003697995.1 Taxidea taxus jeffersonii
AGTTTGTCACCTATATGTCATATGTCATGTTAATAGTTTGAAGGACATGTACTAGAGACTAGAGTGTGCATAGGTCTTAACTTTGTTTCCCAGTACCTTTTTTTTATTAATCTGTTTTATTTTTAGAATAGTTTTCAATTTTTTTAAATGAAAAGAGAGTAGAATTACATAGTTTCTATTATCAAAGTCAGACATTTATATGATATTGTATATTTATTTCTATTATAATATATATATTCTCATTAACTAAAATCTATAAACTATTCTGATTTCCTTAGTTTTATACCTAATATTCTTTTTTAAAAAGATTTTATTTATTTATTTGACAGAGAGAGACAAAGCGAGAGAGGGAACAGAAGTAGGGGGAGTGGGAGAGGTAGAAGCAGGCTTCCACTGAGCAGGGAGCCCGATGTGGGGACTCAGTATTGGGCTCAATGCCGGTCTCAATCCCAGGACCCTGGGATCATGACCTGAGCCGATGGCAGATGCTTAATGACTGAGCCACCCAGGTGCCCCTATACCTAATATTCTTTTATCACTTTTCAGGATTCTAGCTGGGTTACTCCATCTTTTGTCATGTCTCCTTAGGCCCTTCTTTATTGTGAAGTTTACTAGATTTTCCTTGTTTAGAATGACCATGATGATTTTGAGGAGTAAAAGTAAGGTATATTGTAGGATGCTCTGCTATTAGAATATGTCTGGGGTTTTTTATTTTTATTTTTTTTAGCAATATGCATTTGTGTTTTCTCCATGTCTTTTCATAGCTTAGGAAGGGATTTTAAATAATATTCTATTTTATGTTACACACAGTTTGTTTATCCGTTCATCTACTGAAGAACATCTTGGTTGCTTCTGGTTTTATGGCAATTATAAATAAAGCTGCTGTAAAAGTTTAGGTGCAGGTCTTCATGTGGGCATTCCTTTCAATTCAGTTAGGTAAAAAACTGAACAACTGGCTTTATATGAATTGTATGGGAAGAATGTGTTTAGCATTAGAAGACACTGCCCATCTGTCTTCCAAAGCAACACATCATTTTGTGTTAGAAAGTTCTTACTGCTGTGCGTCCCTGCCAGTATTTTGTATTGTCGATTTCCTGTTTCAGTCATTCCAATAGGTACAGAATGATATATCATTCTTGTTTTAATTTGAAGTCCTCTAACAATGACATCGAGCATATTTTCATGTGCATATTTGCCATCTGTATATTTTCTTCAATGAGATATTTGTTGGTTTGGGGATTTGGGTTTTTTGGGGGGGGGTTGGTTTTTTGTTTGTTTTTTCAGATCTTTTGGGCATTTTTATTTTGGGTTGTTTTTTTTTTCATATTGATAGGTATGAAAAATTCTTTGTATATATTGGATATAAGTATTTTATCAAATACCTATTTTTTTTAAAGATTTTATTTATTTATTTGACAGGCAAAGATCAGAAGTAGGCAGAGAGGCAGGCAGGCAGAGAGAGAGGAAGGGAAGCAGGCTCCCTACCGAGCGGAGAGCCTGATGCGGGGCTCGATCCCAGGACCCTGGGATCTGACCTGAGCGGAAGGCAGAGGCTTTAACCCACTGAGCCACCCAGGTGCCCCTATCAAATACCTATTTTGAAAATATTTCTCTATTCTTTGGCTAGCCTTCTCATCTCTTAGTGGTTTTTTGCAAATCATAAGTTTTTCCTTTTAATAGATTCCAACTTATTTATCTTTTCATGGATTGTGCTTTTGGTATTCTATCTAAAAACTAATTGCCAGGGGCGCCTGGGTAGCTCAGTGGGTTAAGCCTCTGCCTTCAGTTCAGGTCGTGATCTCAGGGTCCTGGGATCGAGCCCCCCATTGAGCCCCGCATCGGGCTCTCTGCTCAGCAGGAAGCCTGCTTCCTCCTCTCTCTGCCTGCCTCTCTGCCTATATTTGATCTCTCTGTCAAATAAATAAAAATCTTAAAAAAAAAAACTAATTGCCAAATCCAAAGTCACCTAGATTTTCTTCTATTACCTTCTGGAACTTTTACAGTTTTTCATTTTACCTTTAAGTCCATGATCCATCTTGGTTTATCATTGTGAAGGCAGTGAGGTCAGTATCTAGATTCATTTTGTTTCAAACTGATATACACTTGTTATAGAACCATTTGTTGAAAAAGCCATCTTTTCTCTATTGATTGCCTTTGCTAATTTGTCAAAGATCAGTTGACTGCATTTGTGGGTTTCTAACTGTGGGAGTGTCAATGCTGGTCTGTTGATCTATGTGGCTACTCTTACTCCAATAGTGTGCTGCCTTGATCACTCTGGATTTATAGTAATCTTGAAGTCTGGTAATGCCAGTCCTCCAACTTGCTTCCTTTCTCTATCTGTATTATATTGCCTGTTTTGCATTTTGTCTTTTCTAATAAACTTTGTAGTCATTTATCTATGAAATAACTTGCTATGATCAATTGTGATTTTGTTTACCCTACAGATCAATTTCAGAAAAACTGAGATTTTAATGAATATGAGTTTTCTTGAGCTATTATTGAATTAAGAATAAGATCTCTTGAACTAAGAATATCTCCAGGGGCACCTGGGTGGCTCAGTGGGTTAAGCCGCTGCCTTCGGCTCAGGTCATGATCTCAGGGTCCTGGGATCGAGTGCCTCATCGGGCTCTCTGCTCAGCGGGGAGCCTGCTTCCCTCTCTCTCTGTCTGCCTCTCTGCCTACTTGTGATCTCTCTCTGTCAAATAAATAAAAAACAAAACAAACAGAAAAAAACAATCTTAAGAATATCTCCATACTATTTAGATTTTTATTTCTTTCATCAGTTTTGTAGTTTCCCATGTGTATATTCTCTACATATTTTATAAGTTTATATATATATGTGCATTTTATTTAGGATGCCATTAAATAATATTGCATTGTTAATATCAAATTGTACTTATCTTTTCCTAGTATGAAAAAATAAGTTTTGTATATTAACTTTAGATCTTGAAATGTTGCTATAAGAATATATTAATTCTGGGAAATTTAATAAATTTCTTAGAATTTTCTGCAGAGATATTCATGTTATCTGTGAACAAAAAGAGAATCTTATGTCTCCCTACCCAACCTCTTAATTTCTGTCCTTCTCTACCCCCCTTGCTCCCTCTAAGATTCCCAATATGGAGTTGAATAGGAATGGTGTGAGGTAACATCTATGCCTTGTTCTTGATCTGTGCCTATTGGATCTATCAATTACTGAAATAGGGATGTTGCCATCTCTAGCCATAATATGGTTTTGTCTTTTTCTCCTTGAAGTTTTATCAATTTTTGCCTCAGATGTTTTGATTCTCTGATATTAGCTGAGTATATCCTATGGATTTTTCTGTTCTTGGAGAAATAACCACTTTATCATCATGTGATACTTCACCTTATCCCTGATAACTTGCAATGCTCTGAAATGACTTGTTCTGAAGTTAATATAGCTATTCCAACTTATTTTATTGGTGTCATCATGGCATATGTTTCTCCTTTCCTACAGTGTTCACCTCAAAATTCTCCTTCCCAGTTCGTACACTAGTAGAAACAACAAATCCATCTGTTATTTACTGAAGAATTCTCTGTTATTATGCTTCTTTCCTTGAAAATATTTCCTTAAAATACTTGCGGTCCTATCCTTTGAATTTGTTTTTGTTTTTCCCTCAAGCTCCATTCACTCCCTTAATTATCTCCTCAATTCTCATAATTTTAAATATCATCTATGTAACAGTGATTCTTAAATTTATATATTTATTTTTGCGTTCCCCCTTGAGATTATTTTTATCGAGTTGAATTCTCTGTAATAGCACCACTCACATGTTTAATAGGTATATGCCCTAAACTAAAATTCATCACAGTTAATGATAACTTCAGTCTTCCATTTGTTCAAGTCAAAATATTTGTAGCCATCTCATCTTCTTCGTATTTTTCCTCTTGTTTCCCTCCTTCCCTACCTACCTACATCTTTCTCTTTTCCTCCCCTTCCCTTCCCTTCCCTTCCCTTTCCTTTCCCTCCTTCATACCCAATGGCAGAGCTCTCATAAAATCTCCTTGGCATTATTTTCAAAATATTTGCAGAATATGACCATTTCTGACTTTGTCATTGGCCACCACCCTGGTTCATAACATGCCACTCTTGCTTCTGGATTATTTCAGTAGCCATCTTTCTGTTCTTGCTTCTCTCCTTTCATTATCATTCCTCCCCAATAATCCCCAATTCCAGGGTCAATTTTTGATATGTCAAATATGTTTATTTTATTTAGTTAGGTAGGAAATTACTTAGTCTGTAAAAGACATTTTTTTAAAGAAATTTTCAGTTTACAGCAAAATGCAGACCAGAGAGAAGACAATCTAGGACAGTAATCATCATCATTTATGTGACCTATCACCAGTGTAGAGTCAGCTAATAATCTTTGTCTACTTTAAACACTCCCTTTACATGATTTCCAGTAGAAAAAATAGTTGATAAGAATATTAAAGTGTTGAAAACCCAAAATACATTAACTACTTCTCCTGTTCTCTGCAACTTGATAGGCATTTGAGTGTATTTAACTTTATTTACCACTAATAAAATATACAGATATCATCCAAAAGTGAATATGACAGATTTCAAAGTTAATCCCTTCCCATGATGCCAATTTGTCTCTCTTCTTATATTAGTCTTCTGTAATTTGAGTTTGGGATCTGTGACATTCTAGATATATGACTCTAGTAAATATTCTCAACAAAAGATGAAAAACAACCTACTTCACAGGATGGCTGCTTAGAAAAAAAATCAACAAAATGCTATAAATCAATATATAAATTACACATTGTTATAAAAATGTGTATATTTGAAAGACCCTCCCCTCAAGAGATCTTGTTAATTTTGTCATCAGTTATAATGAAAATAAGGATTTTACTTCCTTGAACCTTAAGTCTTCTGTATGTTGCAAACAAGTACTCTAATTTCTACTTTGAGATTGATCATTTTATCAACATTTGGGTGCATACTCTTAATTCTTTTAAGAAATGATCTTTTATAAATTGATTAGGCATTTTAGATATTAGGGGTTTTTTTTCTTGTATTTTTCTCACTCTTCTGGAAAAAAATTTTAATACTTGGTTTTTTGGAGTGGTTTTTGTAGTTTTGGGTTCACAGTAAATTAAGTGTAATGCAGATATTTCACATATACCCTGTCCCCCACTTATGCATAGTTTCCCATTTACATCATTCCTCAGAACATGGTATCTTTGTAACAACTGATGAATCTACATGACACATTATAATTACCCAAAGAACATAGCTTACATTAGGTATAAAGATTGCTTTTTAAATTTTTTTCTTATCAATACCAGTTTAAGAATATATACCAAGAAATGTTTATAGCAAGGAAAGTTAAGGGGAAACAAATTCGGGTTCTTTCATATTCAATATTTATCTGTGCCATGATTTTAAAGAGGAGAAAAATAACTTTTCTTTCCATAATAATTTGCTCTCCTAATTTGCACACAATTTATTTCTTATAAAAAGAAATCTTATTGAAAGTCACCATAGGCCCAGGAAAATGCCCAGATCTTGTTCAGATTTCCAAATAGCATCTCTAGAATTTGTTTTTCAAAAAGTCCCCACTGGCAAATCATTTCAAAAATGTAAACACATTTGATGTAATGAAGCTCTATGCTGCAGTCATCTCTGAAGGATTAACAAATTACTGCTCTTTATTCTATTTTACTTAAACAGTATTCCAAAGAAATAAATAAAGCAGAGAAGAAAGCAGGAGTTGGAAGATGAATTATGTAGCAGTGGCCACTTTTGTAGTGTTTCTTAGTTGTATAGTACATTAGAGTTCAGGTAACTTTTTCTTTCTGCACCCCATTTTATCTTTACATCAAACCCATGAATTTAGTATAAACAGTTGCTCAATTTACTTACTTTAAGGTGGAGAAAAACCCCAGTGGGGGTAAGTGACATATCCAAGGGCCTACACCCAGTAAGTGGCAAAAGCAAATCCTAGGTCCTCCACTCTAACCTGAACTTCTAGAGCATGGGTGTGGATACGGGAGATTTACCTCAAAAAGTGTAGGCACTTACTAGGTAATATGGGCAATGTATCAAGAAAAACAAAACAGGGAGCGCCTGGGTGGCTCAGTGGGTTAAAGCCTCTGCCTTCAGCTCAGGTCATGATCTCAGGGTCCTGGGATGGAGCCCCATATCAGGCTCTCTGCTCACAGGGAGCCTGCTTCCTCCTCTCTCTCTCTGCCTGCCTCTCTGCCTACTTGTGATCTCTGTCTGTCAAATAAATAAATAAAATCTTAAAAAAAAAAAGAGAAAAGGAAAACAAAACAGGAGAGAGAGAGGAAGAGAGAGAGAAATGACACATAGGCCCATGAGAAAAGAATTGTGGTTGCAAGGCTGCCAATACCAGAATAGAGAAAGTGTTTGCATGTTATTCACTAAAAGCATGTGTTGAAAAAGGCAGCAAGAAACACCACTGGGAAAACAAGTGTTGGGCCAGGCCCCGTATACCTTTCTAAGAAGCTTGGACTTTTTAAAATTTATTTATTTATTTTTTTAAGGAAATGCAAAGCCATGGAGAAATTTCTATAATGGGGAATGAAATTATTAGATTTTAACTCTTGCAAGACCATCTGACTTTAGTGTGAAGTATGGTTAGAATGAAGTAAGAGTAAAGGCAAGCAGAATAATAAGGAAATGATTGCAATAATGTCAGCCAAAGATAATTATGAGATTATTTAAAGCATGGAGTTAAACTGACAGACTAGAAAACCAGAATAATTTTTGAAATGTAGGACTTGTTGATTAATTGGATGTTAGAGATGAAGGACCAGACTCCATCCATCAAGGGTTAGTGGATGTAAACCATATTTCATTCACATTGACAGACATAATAAAGGATACCAGTTCTATAAGAAACCTCTTTTTGAGAAACTTTCATGCTTACAGCCCTGTTTGAAAATTTGAGTACATATTTAGGAATATTTTCAATAGTGTGAATGGTCTGATTTGTAGGATGATTAATGGAAATGTAACTGCTTTATTGGTTTCAATTCTGCATGTAAGGAGCCTGAAGGCTTCCACTCCATCCAACAAGTAAAGAGCTCAGCAAACTAAAAAACCAACAATTCTTCTATATTCTGTATAAAAAGGAAAGTTGCAGGGCAAGCCACGGCACCCAGTATTTAGGAGACAGACTTGCAAAAACAGAGTCACAGCTTATCGGAGATGGAATTCAGAAGTACAAATCTCCATGAGAACCAGTGTCTAGGTAGGAAAACCTGAGCAATAAGTGAGGAATTGTTGGGAGATCAGTGTGGAAAATTCTGAGAGTTAAACTCTCCAAGGAGACCCAACTATAGGAGAGATGCCAAAATTTTGTGAAAATTGCCTTCAGGAGCTCAACCAGTTTGTCAAGAAAATAAAAGAGAAAATCCTCTCATGCTTATGGAAGAAGGAGGTGCAATGGAGCAATCTTGAAGTATGCCACAGCACTCTTTTCTTATTAACAAGGCCTAACCTCAGGAAAACTTAGGTAATCAGAGTCTAGCCTTCTAGGGTGTTGCCACAGCCTAACTAAACTGGGAGAAGGGAAATACTAACTCCAAACAATGGTGGCCATCCTCTCCTGCTTAAGAAGGGTGAAAAAACACTAAGAACCACTTGTGAAGTTCACAGTCCACCAGGTATAGACACACTAAAAAGCTGTGACCGGGGCACCTGGGTGGCTCAGTGGGTAAAGCCTCTGCCTTCAGCTCAGTTCATGATCGCAGGGTCCTGGGATGGAGTCCTGTACCGAGCTCTCTGCTCAGCAGGGAGCCTGCTTCTCTCTCTCTCTCTCTCTGCCTGCCTCTCTGCCTACTTGTGATCTCTCTCTGTCAAATAAATAAATAAAATCTTTAAAAAAACCACTATATTTAAAAAAATAAAAATGAATAAATAAAAAGCTGTGACCGAATCATAGGACTATAGATTGCCCCATTCTTCACCACTACATTACTATAGGCCTATTTACAGTAGTTCCTTTTACATAGTACATCATGTCCCGCTATCAAGAAAACATTACAAGGCATACCTAATGGCAAAATCACCTTTTGAGGAGATGGTGCAAGCAATAGAACCAAACATGGCATGTTGGTATTGCCAACCAGGAATTTAAAACATTTCTAATAAATAGACTAAGAGCAATAATGGATAAAGTAGACAGCATACAAAGCAGATAGGCAACATAAGCAGAGAGATGGAAATCATAAGAGAAAAAAGAAATTATTAAAAAAAAATACTGTTGAAGATGGGCACCTGGGTGGCTCAGTGGGTTAAACCTCTGCCTTCCACTCAGGTCATGATCCCAGGGCCCTCAGATTGAGCCCTGCATCTGGTTCTCTGCTCAGCAGGGAAGCCTGCTTCCCCCCGCCCCCCGCCTCTGCCTGCCTCTCTGTCTACCTGTGATCTCTCTCTCTGTCAAATAAATAAATAAAATCTTTTTAAAAAATTGTAGAAGAAATGAAGGATGGCGTTAATGGGATTAGTACACTAGACACAGCTAGAGGAAAGAATCGCTGACTCAAAAGTTATATCAGCAGTATTATGAAAATCCAATAGGAAAGGAGAACCAAAAGTGGGAAAACAGAGTATCTAAGACTGTGAAACAAATACAAAAGGTGTAATATATGCATAATGGGAATACCAAAAGTAGATAAAAGAAAGAAAGGAACAGAAGAAATATGTGAAACAATAATGACTGAGAATTTCCTTAAATTAATGTCAGGCACTATCTGAGAATGACATTCCTAAGGGAATGATTTCAAACTACAAGAAATCAAAGACAAGGAAAAAATCCTGAAAGAAACCAACTGGAAAAAAAAAAAAAAAGCACTTTACCTATAGAGTAAAAAGCCAAGAATTATGTCCAGCTTCTCCTTAGAAACCATGCAAGCAAGAAGAAAGTGGAGTGAGATAAAGTACTGAGAGAAAAATTCAACCAGTTGGGAATTCTGTATCCTATAAAATTATCCCTTAAAACTGTAAGAGAATTAGAGTCATCCTCAGATAAACAAAAGTTGAGGGAAGCAGTTGCCAGTAGACCTCCTTTGCAAGAAATGTAAAAAGAAGTTATTTAAAGAGGAAAACAAAATGATGTATGTTAGAAATTCAGATCTACATAAAGAAAAAATAAGCATCAAAGAAGGAATAAGTGAAAATAAAATAAAAACTTTTATTTAAGGGTGCCTAGTGGCTCAGTCATTAAGTGTCTGCCTTAGCTCAGGGCGTGATCCCAGGGTCCTGAGATTGAGCCCCACATCAGGCTCCCTGCTCAATGGGAAGCCTGCTTCTCCCTCTGCCTGCTGCTCCCTCTCCCACTCCCTCTGCTTGTTTTCCCTCTCTTGCTGTCTCTCTGTCAAATAAATAAATAAAATCTTAAAAAAACTTTTATTAAGTTTAATTGATCAAACATTTTTTCAAAATAATAGCAATAATGTGTTCAATTATCTGTTTAATATACATATACATACACATATATACACATATACGTGTGTGTGTGTGTGTGTGTGTGTGTGTGTGTGTGTATGCCCATGTATAAATTAACTGAATGGCAACAATGATACAAAATGAATTTTAAGGGAGGAGATTGTTATTATTTTATTGTTGTAATTTATGAAATACTCCTTAGTCATAGTATTATTTGAAAGCAGATTGGATTAGTTGTAAATATGTATTGTAAACTCTAAAGCAACTACTAAAAAAAGTAACAAAGAAAGTATAACTGACATGTTCAGAAAGGAGAGAGAGTGGAATCATACAAAATGTACAATTTAAATCTCAAAAGACAGGAAAAGGGGGGACAAAGAAAAAGAAAAGCAACAGGTAGAAAATAATAATAAACATGGTAGATATTAATCCAACTATATCAGTAGTCACTTCCAAAGTGAATGGTCTAAATGTGTCAATTAAGGCAGAAATTATCAGAATGGATACATAAACTGTGGTACATCCAGACAATGGATTATTATTCAGCCCTAAAACAACACAAGCTCTCAAGCCATGAACAGACATGCAGGAACTTTAAATGCATCTCAGGAGGCAAAAGAAGCCAATCTGAAAAGACTACAAATCATATGATTCCAACCATGTGACATTCTGAAAAAGACAGAATTATGGAAACAAAAAAATCAGTGGTTGTCACAGATTGGGATGGTGGGGGAGCGATGCATGGATAGAACACAGAATATTTTTAGGACAATAAAATACTTTGTATAATACCATAATGATGGAATAATGTCATTGTGTTTTTGTCCAAATCCATAGAATATAGCACACCAAGAATGAACTCTTAAAGTAAACTATGGACTTTGGATGATTGTGATGTGTTAATTTAGGTTCATCAGTTTTAACAAGGTACCACTCCACTGGGGATGTTGATAATCTGAGAGGCTAAACAAGCATAGTTGGGAAGTCTCTGTAGCATCCTCTCAGTTTTTCTGTGAACCTAAAATTGTTCTGAAAACAGAAAATCTTATTGTTAAAAACTGCTTTATCATAAAATAATATTATACTTCTAAGAGCTATTATGAAAGCTATTAGATTGAGATTAGATCATTTATATTTCCAATTGGATAAATGGGCAGGCATAATAGATCAAGAATTTCAAGGTCAACATAAGGATCCCAGCTTTAATCACAAATTGGTGAACTCCCCAGTCCTAAGGGTGTCTAGAGGTACAAATCAAAAGACATAATTCCTGCCATATGTGAGAGGTTGGAATATGAAGCTACTTCTCAACTCCATAATGTGTTGTTAACCCTGACTACCATGGATACTTTTGGTGGAAAAACTGGGTCAATTCAAGCATTAAACAGAATGCAGTCTGAAGTAAATTATTGGTCAATCTTTGTTTCCTCCAGCTGCAGTCACACTGTTCTATCCTTCTCCACCATGCTAATGAATTGGCAGGAAATACCGAAGGCACTAAAAGGTACGAAACAGTTCCTCGCACATTGTTTTTTTTTTTTTTTTCTTTTACTTTGTTTTTCAGATTTTGCTTCCCTAATCCACTAGTAATGGACTTGTAATTGCATTTTGCAGAAATGTTAGAGTAGAAAACTGTGGACAGTTCCTATATCTGATTTCCTAGCAAATACGTTTTTATTCAGATTACAATAAGAAATTGCTATTTTTTTTTTTCACAATTCTTACTCTTGCATGTCCTTAGGGAATTTCTGGAGGTCTTAATTTAAAATTATGATCATGTGTGTAGAATTTGACTTACTACTTTAAGTTTATGGAGGGTAGGGGAGTTTTAGATTAGATTGAACCATAATATTTCTTCCAGTTCCTTCCTGGACAGACTACTCAGAGCCTGATTTTTCTGCTGTTTGGATTGATCTTACTCACTTTCGTCATCTTGGTATGCAGAAGCTTCAAGGAACTACTCAATCCTAATACTTAGTGAGAGGCACATCCGGCTCAGTATTGCCAAGACTAAGCCAAATTCTCACTCTTGTGAAGAGGTCTGGGGAGGAAATAGCACTGAAGCTCAGAATGAGCAGGAAGAGAAAAGAAAAGTTAGCATTTCCAGCTTCACTTTGACTTCTCTGATTCCAAGGTATTACAATCACTGCCAATGGACGCAGTCAAACCTTCTAATCTTTTTGAACATTTTTTTTTAGAGTAGGAAATATAGAAAAGGAAGAAAAGCAGCTTTCTGGCATGTGCCTCAAGCTCAAATCAGGTTCTTACAGCCAGCTGGAACCCAGGATATTCTGTGTTCCATGCCTGAACCATCTGCAGTTTTAGCTATAGCAGCTCTTGGCTGGCAATGGAATGGGGAAAGGATTCACTAAAATGGCCTGGTGTGAAGTAGAGGGACTTAATAACAATACTGAACTGCTTTTGTCTTTTAATTTCTTCATTTCCCCATGCTCATTTTTAGACTTGAAAATATAAAGAATTTTTGAAAATGGTTATATTGCTGCATATGTTAGCATACTTGAAACCTAAAACAAGGCAAAAAAGTACCAACTCTTGAAATATCTACATGACTAACCACAATTTAAGTGTGTGCCTTTCAAAGGCAAGAATCACTTCTAACTCTGCCATTAACCCAGCTTTATTGGGTGGGTAATCATTGACGTCACTCAATGAATATGTAATACAATGTATAGAGGTCCTATGTGGACATACTAAACAAGTTTTGATTCTTCTTATCTACCTGCTAATCTTTGGTAGACAAAAAATTTCTAAACATTCTTTCTTCATGTTTCTCTTACTTTAGGATATTTAGAACAACTCTTCAAATAATTCTGTGATGAAACACACAGTCATATCAACACTACAGTCATGAAATTCATGTAGTGTGAGAATTACTGTATAGAAAGTTGAGGGATTAGTAACATGACCACACTTATATAGGCCAGTATAATTTCTTTTCATTTCCCTCTGCCTGATCTGATAAAATGTTCATTGTATCAGTGCCTATACCATATATTCATTGCATAGTATTAATTACAATGTATACATGAATCATTTACAAAGTATCTGACAAATATTATCATTTGATTGGTATAATTACAGCTACTGTTATTAATAGTAGCATATGGCATAACACTTCACAGTGCAAATTCTAAGGTCAGACTACCAGAGTTCAAATCAGAAAACTTCCACTTACAAGCTGGGTGCATGGATAAGTGAGAAAATTCTCTCAGTGCTTCTTTGTTCTCATTTCTAAGAAGTTCCCTCAAATTAATTCTTAAATACATTAAAAAATTTTATATTCTTCCTATTAAAGGAAAAAAAAGGGATGGTTCATTATTTTTTAAAGATACTTTTTCTTCCTGAATTCTTAATTAAATAATTTTCTTAGAAATTAACCTGGTTGGATGATGGAGTTGGTAATATACTGATTTCAAAGCTTTAGATATGAGGATATATGTAAGTAATTAATAGACAGTCAAAAATATAATGTTAAATACAGAAGAGCCAATAATAATAGCAGGTCATACTAAGAGATAAGGAGATATAACCTGGTTACTCTTGTGCCAGAAAACACTACCACTTCAATATGTTCTGCTTATGAAGTGGAAAGGACATGAGTTGTTTCAAAAATAATTGTAAAATTATTTTTCTTAGGTTAGTTTCCTTTTTTTAACTAAATGTAAATTGTATATCTTTGAAATAAAATAACCAAGAAATCTGCATTGGGGAAAATAAATTCCTTCCAGTAGGTATATAAATTCTAAGGATTTGTTCTAATAGCCAGATGAGCTAAATTGTAATTTATGTCTTTCTTAAAGCCTAGAAAATTTGTACATTTTCTTTGTAAAGAGTCATTTTCCCTGGTACCCATTGCCCAGAAGATGACAATAAACATAGTATAATTTAAAACTATGAATTCAATATATAAAATGCACTCCACCAAGCAAAAGAAATATATAGTATAATAAGAATAATGGTTTAAAATACCTTGATATGAACTTGTTATAAATATGAATCCCAGAGATATTACTCATATCCATTTATCAAGTCTGATTACCAAATTAAAATAAAGAATAATGGTCAATATTCTTTGAATGCTTATTATATACAAGTGATTGTGTAGGAAGAGTGATCTGCCTTATATCCTTTAATCCTCACTTAAAAAATAGGTTGAGATAGACACCAGTATTACTCATTATATTAGTTATTTCTTGCTGCATAACAAAGTGCTGCAAATTGCAGTCTAAACAACACACGTTTATTATCTCATGATTCCTGTTGGTCATAAATCTGGACAAGATCGGTCTGGGTTCTTTGCTTCAGAGTTTCATACAGGTTGCAGTCAAGATATCATCCAGGGCTCTGGTCAAATAAAGGCTCTACTAGAGAAGGATTAATTTACATGATCATGGGATAAATTCAGTTCTTCAAGAGTTGTTGGACCAAAGTCCTGAGTTTCTTATTGACTGTGGAGTGGAAACTGCCCTCACTCAGCTTTTTGCTATATGGACCTCCTCCAAATGGTAGTTTATTTCATCAGAGAAAACAAATAAGAGAGCTAGAGAGAATATGTCAACAAGGGAAAAACACACACACACATACACCCCACCCCAGTCCTCTTTAGCCTAATCTTGTAAGGGACACCCAATTGTGTTTATCATATTATTTTATTAGGAAGTAAGTAGATAAAACACACACGAAAGAACATGATTAGTGGTTATGGGTATGACTGAAAACCACTTCCGAAGCTGCCTGTCACATTCATGGTTTGTGAATGAAGGAGATGCAATGTCATTTGGGCAATTACTTTGTCCTGTATTACCTACAAAATAAGTGAGAGAGTCAGTATATGATTTCAGCTTGAATCCATATTCTTGACTGTTAAACTGAACTTCTATACACTAAGCAGCAGGCAATGATGAAGGCCAAATCAAATATATCTCTCTTTTTGAGAGAGCATTTTTTGTTCTATAGTGGAGTTCTGGGAACATGGCCTAGGAGTAAGCATCAGGAATCTGTCTTTCCATCTAGACAACAAGTTTACTGGCTGAATTTGTCTGATGTAATTATCTTAGAACTCTAGAGTCTGTTGAAAGCTTGTAACTTGCAAGGGAAGGCTTTGATGGTAAATTGCAGTTAATTTTAGTGAAATTCAGCTTTTAACATATATTTCGCATTTCCCACTCCCCTGCCCCAGGCATACAGTTATTCCTTCGTCATAGGACCAGCTTGTACTCAGCTTGTTGGAGTCAGGGTAGGCAAAAAAAGACCCTATCCTCCAAATATTGGAGATTTGTTCTCTGATTATTGTTTACTGCTTTTGCTCTCAGAGGTATGGAAAAAGAAAGGAGCTGGCATTGTTGTTGTGTCTCTCACCTTTATTGCAAGCCCTTCTCCCTTAAGCTGAAGTGATTTCCAATTTATTTAAAGGTCTGGTACTCCCCCATTCATTTTTTTTCTCTTTCTTCCTTCCTTCTTTTCCTTCTCCTTTCCTTTCCTTCTCTTCTTTCTTTCTCTCTCTCTCTTTTTCTTTTCCTTTTTTTTTTTTTTTTTTCCTTTTGGGACCCAGATTCAACACTGGGACATTCCAAAGCAAGTTCACATACAGGGGAAATTAAAAAGTGACCAGGTATTCCCAGTGAAAGGTGCAGGCTAAAAAAGGACCTGAAGAGATCTTTAGTTTATAACTCAGACTGATCTTTGACAAAGAGAAAAATCTACCAATAATAATAATAATAATAAATCAGTAATCCCTGAGGAAAGGAGCAGACTCTTATTTCCAAAATTATCATATTATTAGATTCAAAAAATGTCCAGGTTTCTACAAAATATCACAAAACTTTAAACAAAACAGAAAAGTATGCCTTATCCATCGGAAAATAATAAATTAAAAGAAACTGTCTCTGAAAAAAGCCATTGCAGATGTACTAGACTAAGATTTTAAAATAACAGATATTCAAAGAACTAAAGGGAGATGTAGAAGAAGTTAAGAAAATGATGTATTAACTAAATGGAAATATCAATAAAGAGATAGAAAGTCAAAAGAGAAATTAAAAATTAATTCTGAAGTTTGAAATTATAGTAACTGGGGGATTTAAAGGCAGATTTGAGCATGTAGGTGGGGAAAAAAAACCAGTGTCCGATCTAAGGAACACAAAGAAAAAAGATTGGAAAAAGAGAACAGAACCTAAAGGACCTGTGGAATACCTTCAAACATTGTGGGAATTCCAGAAGGAGAAGAGAGAAAGTGGGAGACACAAAATTCAAATATATAATGGTACTTTCCAAATTTCATAAAAGTCATGAATATAAACATCCAAGAAGCTCAAGGAACTTTAAGTAGGATGAACCCTA
>RCUC01127664.1:0-44280 GCA_003697995.1 Taxidea taxus jeffersonii
AATAATTAAAAAGTATTACCACTGATCTACATTGACATATTCGATGATCTGACTTTTTTGGTGTGTGTATGTGTGTGTGTGCGTATTTGCAAGCAAAACAAGTAGGGATGTGAGAATTATGATTATTCGTTGAGGACATAGAAATTCAGCTTATTTGTCAAGTAATGAGTAATTTTTAAAATCATAGCTATATAAGGATATACTACCTTTATTTTGCTCTTGGTATTTTCTATCTTTGTCAGGAGTGAAATCAATTTAAGACCCTCAATCCGTTAAACTCAATGTAGAAGAATATTGGAGAACCCCTTCCTTATCTTAATCGTTAAACTTTCGTATCTGCGTTCTAAAGGCTGTTTTTTTCTGTAAGATTTTATTTATTTATTTGACAGAGATCACAAGTAGGCAGAGAAGCAGGCAGAGAGAGAGGAGGAAGCAGGCTCCCTGCTGAGCAGAGAGCCCGATGTGGGGCTCGATCCCAGGGTCCTGGGACCCGAGCTGAAGGCAGAGGCCTTAACCCACTGAGCCACCCAGGTGCCCTAAAAGCTGTTTTGTTAAAGAACAAAGATGTTTCTTCCATGGTCTGAAAGTGATTATGCAAATATGATGCCAGCTCCTCAGGTATAAATAGAAATGGTTTAATTTTCTATATTCCCTCTACATAGAACTTGGGAATCAGTAAAATCAGGTGTTCAACGAATTATTGGTACACAGGTTGGTATATGCAAGCCTGAGATCTCTGCTATTAATAAGCTTTGTAAAATATCTAAATTGTAAAATATCACAATATATGCACATTTTAAGCATTCATAAATTATATGAAGTTATCTGTATCAGGGCGATGATATGTACAGAGAATAACAAAAGACAATGTATTTTCATTCCTTCACAACAATCAGATTTCTGGAAATTCGTTTAATTTAAAGTATAGACTCTCATGATGTTATTTATTTATGATATGCTATAATGACATAATGAAACATCACAGTTCTTATAGAATGTAATAAATCTTATAACAGTATTTTGAATTTTATTTGTTTTGTTATAGTTATACCAAAAAAGGAAAGAAACCACATTCTAAAAAATTTTCAGGGTAAACTGCTGGAAAATTTCTAATTTGGAATCAGCAATTAATTGTGAATTTTTGGCTCTTCATATCCATCTCTTGTATTATAGAATACAGTTATGTTATTTAAGTACCTAAAAAGAAATGTTGATCTTTACAAAACCTAAAAAGAAATGTAGATCTTTATGAAACCCCAGCTAGATAGTTCCACCCACCCATCTGAGAGTCTTGTATGGACTCTTCATTTTGTGTGGACTAAGGTTGAGCTCTTTAACAAACCATGTGAGGGCTTTAAACATCCAGCCCCTACCATCTCCCCAAACTCCTAAAACAGCCAACGCTACCACAGTTCAGCTCACAGGAAGCTCTGCTCTTCAGTCATATTGTGCTCCATCTTCTTCTGTACATTTGTCCTATTGCTTTCTCTGTGCATGGTGGAGAAATCCTCTGGTGGAGAGGGAAGGCATGTTGGTGTCAACTCAAAACAAAAGCAAGTTCTACCCCTAGTTCTTACCATTAATGGCTTTTGATAAATAATGTGTTATCTCTGTGCCTCAATTTCCACATAATGTTTAGATTGCTGAACGAGAAATAGTATGTATAAAGGGCTCGGCAGAAAATAAATGTTCATTAAATGTACTAAATATTTATTCCTTGAAAAACTTGCTTCAAAGTAACTTTATTTGTAAAACTGCTCTTGAAGCACCCATGCATGTTAAGTAAGTAAATTGACCATGCATCTGTTATGACACTTTTCACATTACATCACGACCCATGATTCTCAATTTTTTTCCCCTAGCCTGGATCTGAACTCTAGAATCGTGTCTCCAACCACTATGCATCGTTCTTGAGATGGTTAAGTAAGTACACCAGACTCAAAATTTCCAAAACCCAATTATTCACATCCTCCCTTCAAAATATGCTCATCTCAAGCTTTATCTGTTTAATAAATGGATTCATCATTCAGTCTGTTGCTCAGGCCAAAATTCTATTTTCTCTTAAGTTCCACAAACATTCCAATGCCAAATCTTTTGCTTTATGATTTTTATCTCTAATCTAACCTTCGTAAGCTTTCTCCAAATTATCATCAGCTCTTTATTAAACTTCTATATCAAACTCCTTACTCTTCTCTTTACCTATGCATTTTCTACCGTTAGTCTTCCCACCCAAATGCTTATGGCTATGTTTATATAGGACTCATACCAATATTGGACCATTCGTTAGAATAATATCCAAACACCTTATTCTAGGAGGTAAGTTCAGCATGATCTATCTTGCCTCCTTTCCTGAACTTGTATCTTGTAAGACTCTCCCTTATTCACCACAACCCAGTTCAGTTTCCTCAATGTCCCTTGGGTGTGAGTCTTAATTCAGACTGCTACAACAACAACAGATTCAGTGGTTTAAACAGCAACTTATTTCCCATAGTTCTGAAGGTTGGGAAGTCCAAGATCAAAGCATCAGTGGATTTTGAGTCTGGTAAAAGCCTCCCTGCTTCCTGATTCATAGATGGCTGTCTTCTTTCCATGTCCCCATATAAGAGTAGTGGAATGGGAGCTATATAGAGTCTTTTAAATGAGGGCACTAATCCCATTCCTGAGTACTCTATCTTCATGAATTACTCACTTCCCAAAGGCCCCATGTCTTAGTATCATCATACTGGGGATTAAGATTTAATTTAAGAATTTTGAGGGAGGGACCACAATGTTCAGTCTATAGCAGTAGTCAATCCCATTCCCAATTTGGCTTTTGAATATGCTATTCCTTCTGACTAACCTATTTCCCCAGAATTATTCACCAAGTTTATTCCCTCATTTCTCTGCTCAAATGGAAATGACAAATCATTGCTGATTACATCATCATATAAAAACCTGAATCTATTTCATTTACTTATTTGTGATTTAATTATTTTTAAGTATCCCTACTCTTAAAATACAACCTTCTTATGGAAAGTGACTTGAAAATTCAATTCATTGCTCTCTCTTTTTTTTTTTTTTAAGATTTGATTTATTTATTTGACAGACAGAGATCACAAGCAGGCAGAGAGGCAGGCAGAGAGAGAGGAGGAAGCAGGCTCCCTGCTGAGCAGAGAGCCAGAGGTGGGAATCGATCCCAGGACCCTGGGATCATGACCTGAGCCAAAGGCAGAAGCTTTAACCCACTGAGCCACCCAGGCGCCCCCATTGCATATTTTCAGTAGTTAGCAGAGATTAGGTGTTTAAAAATGTTAACTGTCCTCTCACACTGTCTTTCACTGGCACAGTGAGTGGAGTTAATACTCCACATTTTGGAATATTAACATTGGTAAAGAACTGTACTTGCAACAAAAAGATTTATAACAATAACATAAGAAAATGTTAAAAATGGATTATAATTGTAAAAAGGACCAAGGCTTGGGACGCCTGGGTGGCTCAGTTGGTTAAGCGGCTGCCTTCGGCTCAGGTCATGATCCCAGCATCCTGGGATCCAGTCTCGGGCTCCTTGCTCGGCCGGGAGCCTGCTTATCCCTCTGCCTCTGCCTGCCTCTCTGTCTGCCTGTGCTTGCTCTCTCTCTCTCTCTCTCTGATAAATAAAAATAAAATATTAAAAAAAAAGGACCAAGGCTTTATTTTGTCTCTCACAGAGCTTAAAATAGATGAATCACAGAATAAGTCTACTTGAAATGTGAAACCAAGCCCAATAAACTCATCCACCACAGACCTTCCCAGTCTTAATGTTGAATAGCAAGCACTCACTAATCACCTCACACACTATTCACTTATTTTTTTTTTCTATTCTTCCCATTTTGAGTCAGGAAATTTCACTTCCCAAATTTGGACCAGTATTTCCTTACATGATTGTGTTCCTGTAGCTTTCCACCAGTTTTTGCACCTGTTTTCTGCCTCCTGTCATTTAACTCCCCACTAAGAGATCCAAGTCACACAATTAAAGTCATTTTCCCCATTCCAGTACACTTCTGGTGTGTTTGTTTCTCTTGAGGTTAAATATTATCATATTGATCCACTGTCAAGTATCCTTTGCAGAAGCTCTTGTCATTTCAGAGAATGATGTGAAAAACAATACACTTTTTCCTCATGTTTTTAATAAATACCTCTCTAGATTAATGAAAAACACTACAGGAAGTGTATAGCCGGAGTGGAGAAACAACACCCCACTGTGGTAAGAGCTTAAGCCCTGGCATAAAATAAGTGAATTTTCAGATTTCATCCATTAGCAGCTTGGTGACTTTGAACAAATTACTTAAATCTTTTAGGCCCCAGTTTCCTCATTGGTAAAAGGTAAATACCATACTGATGATGTTATAAATTAAATGAGAAAAATTCTATACTGTC
Source organism: Taxidea taxus jeffersonii (assembly GCA_003697995.1). NCBI lineage: Eukaryota > Metazoa > Chordata > Mammalia > Carnivora > Mustelidae > Taxidea > Taxidea taxus. The sequence goes on from RCUC01127664.1 coordinate 4,396, forward strand.
AATATTTTAACATCAACATTATATCTTGATGTTATAAATTAAATGAGAAAGATACATTGTGAAGTGCATAGTGTAATGTCTGAATATACTATACACAACTACAATTGGATAGAGTCATTGATCAAATTTCCCTGAGTTTGATCTTACTTTTTATATAAGAAAAACATAAAAATTAGTTTTTAAAATACACCATCAAAGATAGTTCCCTTATTTCACTTGGTTAATATTATAAAAGATAATAACACTTTCAAAATGTTAACAGATTTCATGTTTATTATATTACTCTATCTTAACCAACTCATGGGTTAAGCAGGGTACATACTAACATGCTTTTAAAGTCGACGAGTATAAATATTATTAAATTCCACTTATAAGCGAAATCATGGCATTTGTCTTTCTAAGTCTGTTATTTCTCTCAGCATAATACTTTCCAATTTCTCAGATGCACAGTTTCATCCTTTTTATGGCTGTGTGTTATTCCATTCTGTATTTGTACCACATCTCCCTTATCCATCTTTCTTTGATAGGCACTTAGGTTGTTTTCATATTTTGATTATTGCAGCTAATACTGGCAATAAATATGGAGTGTGTATATCTTTTTGAATTAGTGTTTTCACTTTCTTTGCTAATACCTATTAGAGAAATTATTGGATCATATGGTATTTGTTTTAATTTTGGGGAGAAACTCCATACTGTTTTCCATAGTCGCTATACCAATTTACATTTCCCCCAACAGTTCATGAAAATTTTCTTTACTATGCATCCTTGTCAACACTTGTTATTTCTTATATATATATATATTTTTAATTTTAGCTATTCTGAGGTGATATCTCATTATAATTTTGATTTGCATTTCCCTGATGATTACTGATATTGAGCATCCTTTAATACGTTTGTTGACCATTTGTATGTCTTCTTTGGGAAAAAAAAAAGTCTATTCAAATTATGTGCCTATTTTTAATTGGATTTTTTGGGGGGTTTTTTGGTGTTGAGTTATATAAGTTCCTTATATATTTTGAATATTAACTCCTTATTGGATATATCATTTGCAAATAGCTTCTCCCATTCAGCAGGTTGCCTTTTTGTTTTGTCAATGGTTTCTTTCACTGTGCAAAAGCTTCTTATTTTGATGTAGTCCTAATAATTTTCACTTTTGTTTCCCTTACTTGGGAGACATACCTAGAAAAATTATACTGTAGCCAAGCCAAAGAAATGACTTCCTGTGTTCACTCCTAAGATTTTTATCATGTCAGATCTCACATTTAAGTCTTTAATCCATTTTGAGTTTATTTTTGTGTATGGCATTAGAAAGTGGTCCAGTCTTATGTTGTGTGTATAGCTGTCCAATTTTTCCAGCGCCATTTATTGAAGAGGCTGTTTTTTTTTCCCATTGTATATTCTTATCTTCTTTGTCGTAGTTTAATTGACCATATAATTGTGGGTCTATTTCTGGGTTCTCTATGCTGTTGCACACTTGAACTTTATGTAGTGTATTGTATCAACTATCTTCAAATTAAAATAATAATAATAATAATAATAGAAGATAATTAGTAAAACTGGACTAGATAGATTAGAAGTGATTATTTAGAATACACTCTAAAAAAGAAAAAAAAAAGTAAAGCTAATGAGTGTAGAGAGGTTTAAGAAACCTGAATATCTTTTACAAAATCAAGGTCAACATTAGAATCTAGATTTTCTGTAGTCTAGCAGTCCATATTATTAGTTTTTTTACAGTATATCTCATTTTAACAATATTTGTGAACTCTTTTGATGAAAAAATATTTATTAAACACTTATTCTTTCAAGCATTGTTCTATATGATTTCAATGGATTAACTTACAAAACCTAACTTATGAAGTAACTACTTTTATTATTCCCATTTTATAGGTTAAGAATCTTAAGAATCTCTAGAAGTTTAGTAGTTTGCCCAAGGTCATAGAGCCAATATGAAGAAAATATGAGATTTGAAGCAAATAGTCCAACTGTGAACTCAGACTTTTAGGTATTATGCTCTATGGCTTATCATAAACCCATGGAAACTTTATTTCCCATGCTAGCATTATTTGAAATTAAAACTTAAATAATAGGACTAAAACCAAAACGTTGACTCATTTGGCAGTCTACAACAAAAACAAAACAGTGATAATTTAAAATAAGCTCTCTTAAATTGCATGTGCAAGCTATGAGTTTATGATTATGACCCCCATTTGAGAATTGCTAATTTACAGAGCTGTGGTATGCTTAAACACAAGGCTATCTTTAAGAGCAGCTAAGCATTATCTGCATTTACATAGTGCCAATTACTAACTACAACAGTGTGCAGTAATTCAAAAGCAACTGCAGGATTATCTCAGGATAACAAAGCCACTAACTCAGGTCTTCAGTCACACAGCGGCAAAACAAAAGAATGGAGTGAGTACTCCGGAGGTGCCTTTCATGTGTTGTTATCCAGAAAAGAAAAGTTAGAGATGTTGCTGTATGAAGTAGAACCATTCTATAAATCAAGTGATTTACCTTTTGGGGTTTGAATCACACAATTCATAAAGTGTTCTGTGAATACACACTTGGCAGGAATTAAAATATGCTTTAATGTGGCAATTGGAAGCCTCAACTCATATTATCCACAAGTACTGACAGGAACCAGAAAAAAATGATTACTGAATGTGTATAAAATGGCTACTAATTTAAAAAAATTAAAAATAATTAAATAAAAATAAAAGGGCTATTGATCATTAATTTTAGTCCAGGTTTGAGAGTTCTTAAGTGGTATATATGCAGAATTTGCTTAATGTTCACAACTACCTATTGGATTATTATCTCTGTTTTCTGGAAAGAGAAATTCTGACTTGTAAAATAATAAAACTTAATAAACAATGACACGTAAGATCAGAATCTGTCTCCCTTTGAGGGCCACCTTCTTTCTCAAGACTAGCTACTTTTCAATCCAGGAGCTGCTCTGATGCCCCCACATAATAATCTACAAGCATTTTCTGGATTTTTAAATTAAATGTAATCAAAATCAGTAAAAAGAAAAAGAATATGTTCTGTTTGCAAAGAAAGAGATCATGCATATGGTAGTTAGCACTTCTCTACATGAGGTGTGAAATGCTGATTTGATGGGGGGAGGGGAAAAGATACTATATCAAAGGAGAAAAAAAAAAAAAAAACCTCCTGTACTGATGCACAAAATTTTCATACCAGTACAAGTAAAGTATGATTCCCTAATTTTCAAATATAGCAATTACAGACACAGAAATAAGGTCTTTTGAGTATTTTCCTGCATTCTTAAAGGTTATTAAATACCAATGAAAGTAAAATAGCTTTGGAGACTGACAAATAATTAAAATTCAGGTTCTTTAATAAATGGGTTTTATGATATTGAGAAAATAATTGAAACTCCTTGACCCTCAGTATCTCAATATATAAAATGGAGATATTAATTTCATACAGAGTTGCTATATGGAGAAATAAAAATAAAATGTTATGGGATAAAAAGGGCCTATAGTAAAACATCAGCATTTTTTTCCGGCTTCCTGTTCTAAGAGTAGAGTTGTGTGGACACAAAAGGGGTTAAAAATGTTTCCTAGATAGTAATGAACTTTTACAGCATTCTTCCTGGGGGAAGCTATGTGTTTTTTAATGAACAAAATTAAACATAGTTCCTGAGTTCCTTTCTTTTCTGAAGAACATTCCTTCCTTCTCAACACTTTTCAATTTACCCCTCCCATCTGCCCCAAAGGGTAGTAGAGCAGTTGGAACATTTGTGCTGAGATCTGGGAGGTTTTAAAAATGATTATATCCTTTAATAACATACTTCACAGATGCGTCTGGGCAGCAACTACATTCTTCCCCACCAAATGCACTAGAGCATTTCTAAAGAAAATAAAACAATGAAGATAATGAAACTAACATGTAAAGTTACAGAATGTCTACCATTTGCCTAGTTATCTCATTTAACTCTCAAACAAGCCTTACAATGTTAATATTGCTAACATTGTGATTTCCACAATGTTGAAAATAAGACCTTTATGCAAGTATAAATTTCATATGTGTAAAATATTTCAATAAACTCATTCATACTGGAATCAACCTTCAATTTATACTGGAATAATATGGTAAGACTAGTTCAAGATATGTTTGAAGATCTAGGCATTTATAAATATTTTAATAAAATAATATTTACATAAGATTGATAGGCTAGATACAGACTGATCAATGTGATTAATGTCCTATAAGATAATAACCCATAAACTTTGAGGTTTTATTTTTTTACTGGATGGAAATAATATACATATCTAGTAGACAAAAGTCTACAAGTAACATGTAATTTCACTAATTCTCAGACATTTAATAAACAGTAAGCAAGGAATGAACAAAGTACATTTCCTAAATTATTATGTAGTCCTTAGATGGGTCTATGCTACTAAATAACCACTTACCCTTAATCTTATTTCCAAGTTTTGATATCCTTTCTTAATGTTATCATTGCACCCATATTTCAAGCAATTCAACAGAATTTTCGATAGTTTAGGTCAACTCTTCAAGGTCTTATGACTGATTAATGGCCAAGTTTAGAACCTACTCTTTCTTGTTTCAGACGCTTGACTGTTACCTATCATACGTATTTTATGTCCTTAGGTAGAATTAATTTCCTGTACTTTCTATTTTACTCTACTCCTTCCACGCATCCTTTTCTTCCCAGTTCCAGCATGGCTATGCTATATTATACCTTCAGCAGCAACTAATTGAGAAAGATAGGAAGGCTAGTGTTGCCAAGCTATATTCAGTAAGATCCTATGGATACAAGTTTTTCTATGATTTTTGGTGAAAAGCCTGTCCTGAGCCAAAATTACATGATATTGGGGCACCTGGGTGTCTCAGTGGGTTAAAGCCTCTGCCTTCGGCTCAGGTCATGACCCCAGGGTCCTGGGATCAAGCCTTGCATTGGGCTCTCTGCTCAGCAGGGAGCCTGCTTCCCTCTCTCTCTGCTTGCCTCTCTGCCTACTTGTGATCTCTCGCTTTGTCAAATAAATAAATGAAATCTTTTTTAAAAATTACATGGTATTAAAATCTGACCTGAACTGACATAGATCTATCTAGAAATTTTACTTACCTCGCTAGCATGAAATGATTTTTTTCATTTTCCTGTATAACTATGGATGTTTTAGTAGAGCACTGCTTATAGTAACATTGAACCTGTTACTTCCAAAAGAAAAAAATGTTTTTAAAAATTCTGAATTCAAGAACACATCTAGTCCCAATATTTTAGGTAAAGATCCATACTATAATAGCAATGTTCTGAAAGGCAGGAGAGGATTTCCTGATGAACTGCTCCGTGACTTTCTAATAGTTCACATTCTTGAAGTTTTAGCTTGACAGCTCTACCTAAAACATCAGTTCCTACTTCTCGGCCATGCTTGTACTCACTCTATCTCACACACACACACACACACGCACGCACACACACACGCACACACACACCTGTTGCTATCTATCTATCATCTTACATCACATCATTTATTTTCTCCCTATTCTCTATCTCATTTACTGGAATATAATTTTATAAAAATAGACCTTTTTTTTATTTTATTTTCTTCACTGCTGTAATATAACAAGAGCAAGTAACATATAATTGCCAAATGGTAATCATTGGTGGAGTTAATAAATAGAAGTAAAGTAGTTTTTATGTCTAATCCATTTATATTTGTATGAATTTTTCAATACTAGGATTTAAAATATTTGCTGTTAGCTGAAAAATAATTACTTCAGAATTATCTGGGAAATATTTTTCAAATATCAGAACCTAAAGTTAATCGCCATTTTATTGGAGACTTACCATTTTTTTTTAACTGTAGACTGGTCAAAAAGTAATATATCTTCTCTTAAATAGCATTACTGATATATAATTGATATATCATATACTGAAAATATTTTAAATGTACAGTTTGGAAGTTTTATATGGATATACTCACAAACTACGACCACGATTAAGTTGCTGAAACTATCATCACATCACTGCAAAAGTCTCCTTATGCCTCTTGGTAATAGCTATTTCCTCTCCTTCCTACATTACACCTCACCATCACACACATACATCCCCAGGAAATGCGGATCTCCTTTCTGTCACTAAAGATCTCTTCAAGGGGCACCTGAATGACTCAGATAGTTAACCCTCTACTTCAGTCTGAGGCCATGATTCTAGAGTCCTGTATTGAGCATCATGTCAGGCTCCCAGCTCAGCAGGGAGTCTGCTTCTCCCTCTCCCTTGGCCTCTCCCCTGTTTGGGCTTTCTCTGTCTCTCTCTGTCTCTGTCTCTCTCTCAAGTGAATAAATAAAAAAATCTTTAAAAAATAAAAACAAAGATCTCTTTGCATTTTCTAGAATATCATGTGAATGGAATTATAGTGCATATGCATACTTTGTCTGACTTTAGCATAATTATTTTCAATTTTGCCTACCCATGGTATTGCATGTATAAATAGTTCATTCTATTTTGTTGCTTGGTTATATTTCAGTGTTGGATATAACAGAATTTGAGTACCAAGTTACCCGATGATGAACATGTTCTATGTATTGAAATGATTGTTTTGTGTGTGTGTGTGTGTTTTTATTCTATCAATATGGTATAACACACTGATTTGCAAATTTTCAACTGACCTAGTATTTCTCAGATACATTCCACTTACTGTTATGCAGTATTCTTTTTGGAAGTTGCTGCATTCATTTTTATTTAAAGAATTACCGAATTTATGTCCATGAGAGATATTGGCCAATGCTTTGATTGTATTGCAAAGTCTTTGCTTTTCTCTTTGTTGAGTTAATTCATCTTATTTATTCTTTAAATATTTGGTCAAATTTTACAATAAAGCCACCTGACTTAAAGTTTCCTTTGTGAGGCTAATTTTATTTATTTATTTATTTATTTATTTATTTATTTTTGTGAGGCTATTTTAAACTCATTTTATTTTTTTTAAAGACTTTATTTTTTATTTGACAGTGAGAGAGAGAGACAGAGCACAAGCAGGCAGAGTGGGAGAGAGAAGCAGGCTCCCTGAAGGGAGCCCGATGTGGGACTCCATCCCAGGATGCTGGGATCATGACCTGAGCCAAACGCAGCCTCTTAATCGACTGAGCCACCCAGGCATCCCAAACCCATTTTATTTTAAACAGATGGTATCCTATTATCTCTTTCTCCTTCAGTGGGCATTAGTAGTGTGTGTCTTTCTTGGAATTTGCCTACTTAATGTGCTATTAAATTTGGGGGCATGAATTTTTTTATACTATTCCCTTACAGTAGTTTTAATATCTGTTGTGATGACCTCTATCTCATTCTGGACTTTATAACTTGTTGCTGCTCTAATTTTTCCTGATCAAGAGGTTGATCAATATTATGGAACTTCATAAAGAAGCCTGTTCGGTTTCTTTGTTTTTTTCCATTCTTTTTTTTTTCTGTTGTTTTTGTTGGTTTCCATTCTGATTGTTATTATTTTCTTTCTTCTGCTTACTTTGGGTTTCACTTGTTCTTCCCCTACCAGTTTATTAGATGGGCTCTGAGGTTGTTGGTTTGGGGCTTTCTTTCCTGAAATTAGTATTTAGCTCTATAATAATATTTCTACTGTTTTAACTGCATATCACTAATATGGATATCATGTGTTCATTTTCTAATTTCCCTTTTGATTACAACGTGAACCATAAAATACTTTGTGTTGTGTTATCTAGTTCCCAAATATCTGGAGGTTTTCCAAGTATCATTTTATTAATTTTTAATTCAATTCAGTTTTATCAGAGGACAGGCTTTGTATAAGTTGATGAATTTGTATAGATTCGACAGTTGTTTTATGACTCAGAAAGTGTTCTATCTTGATAAATATTTCACAAACTCATAAAAATAATGTTACTCTTCTGTTACTTGGTGGAATGTTCTATAAATGTTAATTAGGTCAAGTGGATTGATGGTATTGCTCAAGCATTTTGTAGCCATACTTATTTTCTGCTACTTATTCTAACAGTTATTAGAGATGGATACTGAACACACCAAACATAAATTTGATTATATCTTCTGTAGTTTTATAACTTTCTGCTTCCTAGATTTTGAAGCTTTGCCATTAGGCGCATAATATTTTGCTATAGCTTCCTGATAAGTTGGTTCCTTTATTCTTATGAAATAACTCTATTTCTCATAATATTCTTTGCTCTAAAAATGTTTTTTCTATATTAATATAGTCAATCTAACTTTTGGTTTCAATTGTTTAGCCACAGGATATCTTTTTCATCCTCTTAACTTTAACCTGTTTGTATTTTATATTTAAAATTGGTTTCTTACAGGCAGCATATAATTAGTTCTTGCAAATTTTATGCACTGAATACTCTCTGCTTTTTAACTAAGTCTTTGCATTTGGTGTTATTATTGATATATTTGGATATGAATACACCATCTTTTTCTACAATTTTTATTTGTCCTAACTGTCCCTTGTTTCCTTTTTCTTCTGTTTCTACATTTTTTGGGGTTGAGTGTTGTATGGCTCTTTTTAAATCTACTTTGTTGGCTTTCTAGTTATAATTATTTTTGCTAATAATAGTGTCTTTAAAGTTTATTGTATACATCCTTAATGCATCACAGTCTACACCCAGGGTCTATCCCAGCCCTTCACATGTAGTGTAAGAACCTAATGATATTATACTTTCATTTTTCCTCTCCTAGCTCTGGAACTGTTGTTAACATTTATTTGTTTCCTTGGATCTTCTGTTTTATCATTACATAAATTTGGAAAATACTCTGTATTTTCTCAAGTAATTCCATAGCTTTTTTTCTCCCTTCTCTTTTTGATTCTCCAACTACAAATATGATAGGACACTTGATTTTATTTTTTTTTAAACTGTAGTCTGGTCAAAAAGTAATATGTCTTCTCTTAAATAGCATTATTGATATATAATTGATATATCATATACTGAAACTTCCCCAGAGCTCACTAATGCTCTACTCATTTTCTCCCCATCTTTTTGTTTGTTTGTGTTATTTTTGCAAAGTTTCTCCTACTAAAGTATGTTTCAGACTCACATTCACAAATTTACTAATCTATTCTTCAACAATTTCTAATTTGCTGTTAAATCTATCCCATGTATTCTCAGACATTGCTGTTTTAATTTAAAATAGTTCTATTTCGGTCCTTTTTGTACATCTTCCATGTTTCTACTTAATATGTATTTAGTTTCTTAAGCATATGAAATACAGTTGTTATAATTCTTTTACTGCCTCTAGCCACTATTTTTATAACCCCTATTATTTCTGGGTTGGTTTCAATTAATATTTAATGTCAGTCAATTTTTTCTCCTCTTTATATAACTAGTAATTTTTACTAGGATGCCAACTATTTTCAGTTACACTCTGGTGGACATTTTTGTATTCTAAAAAAATTAGTAAACTTCATTTTCAGACTCATTTAAAATTCTTATGGATATTTTCTTAAAATTGTGCTATTAGAGTACAGAGAAGTGTTTAATCTGGGACTAGAATTTCCCCAATACAGAAGCAAAATACTTCTGGGAATTTTACTAAATGTCCTATGAATCATAAATTATGAGATTTTTCACTCTAGCTGATCACAAAAGGACCTGCTTTTGGTCTGTTGAGTTGCAAATATTGTTGTTTTTTTTTTTTTCTACTCCTTTGGAAATGTCAGATATCCTGCTTTAAAATGAATGCATATTAAGCTAAATAATAATCAAGTAGTTTGCACGTTTCAGAATTTTATTTTTGTGTACCACTTTTCACCCTTAATTTTATAGTGGAAGCAATTCTTGGGTGAGGTATAAAAATGCATGTATTTAAAGATTGATGAGAACAAATTAGTGTAATTAATTTGCCATAAAATTAATTCATACTCGAGAAATTCTCTAGTAGGAGAAGGAATTTGAAATCTCTGATATTTAAATCTCACATTAATGGAGTATTCAAGGTCAAAAGTAAATAAATTAGATTTTCAATATTTTGTCCAAAAATTAATTTTACTGCTTGAATGAAGTATCTTAAGTATTTCTGCCTATAAATAAATCCTAATGACTCCTCTATGCTACATAGCACTCTACTCTACTGTGTGTGTTATGTGTTTTATCCAAAGTAAAATGAAGAGCGAAGGCTCTGAAACTTTTAAAGATAGGTAATTAGAGCTTGCTTTTTAAAAACCTGAATCTTGAGAGTTGAAAGGGAAGAAAAAAATTCCACAAGCTAATTTCCTTGTCTCTTTTGTCTTTGCTTCTATTCAATTTTCTTTTTTTTTTCCTTGTTCACATTTAGTTTTGTTTCTTTGTTCCATTTTGTAATTTTATATAGTGCTTTAAACTTGTTTTGTTCTTTTTAGAATCAGTCTCCTCTCTCTTTGTGTCTTTTCTTAATATGCCTTCATCTTATCCAGTCTGCAGATCCTCATCCAATATCTGTCTAATTGCTGTGATTTCATCATAAAAAAATCAATGAACTTTTATTAGAAATAACGTACAGCATTAAGTATCACCTCTAAAGATTACGAATCAGACTGAACTGTTTTAATGATAAAAAACCAACTACAGGAAGTGCATTTGCCTTTAACTCTTCTTGTTTGAGTTAATGAACCCTGTGCTGAAGTACAACTTCAATTATTAACTCCTTTAAGCATCTCAGAAATTATCAAATCAAAATAAATTAGTAAGGAAATCTCTACTTAAGAAAACAAACATCCATTTTCCACAGTTCTAGACCCAGGCTGGTCCATAATAAAGCTGTCAGCACATTGAGTGTCTGGTAAAAGCCCTTTCCTGTATTGCAGGTTGTTGCCTTCTTTCTACATCCTGATATGGCCAAGAGGAAGAGATCATCTCTCTTTTGTTTTTTTTCTTATAAGGGTACCAACCCCATTCATGAGGGCTTTACCCTCATGATCTGATTGCTTTCCAAAGGCCCCACTTCCAAAAATCATCATATTGAGGATTAGAACTTCAACATATGAATTTTAATCTATAGCAAGATGCAACTTAGGAACACTTTCCCACAAAATACCTCACACTTAAAATATTCAATGACTATTATTTATAAAATGAATAAAAATTTCAGTGAATGAACAGAAGACAACATAGAAAAAAGTCAGAACACTGTATTGTCTCATTATTCACATTTGCCATCTTGAACTTAGATCAAGACTTAGTCAAGATGTTGACTTAGATGCAACAACAAAAAAAAGATGTTACTGTCCCAGGTATTTATTGGCGTATATTTAAGTTATCCCTCTGGTTTTAAATTATCCTTGTTTTGAGTAGTTCTTCAATGGTTCAAATGAAGAAATATAATAAGTAATTATTGCTTGAAGAGTGAAAATATTTCAGTCAATACAAGTAAAATCCTCATCTCATTTATACCTGTTGCAAGGCTGGTTAATCACTCCTTTTTAGTTCCCAGATTGCCCATGGCAAATCCCATAGGCACCACATGATATGCAGCATGTAATACCGTGTTTATTCCTTGTGTATAATTTGAACATCCTCTGTATTAATTAATTAATTTTTCTTCTGGAAACAATCATTAGTCTGAATTTTCTTAATTTGAATTTAAAAATTGAATGACTTTTTTTTCCCCCTCTGGTTAATCTATGATCCCATAGAAGGTTATCCTCAGGCAATTATCTAGCGCCTCCATAAAGCACATCATGTATATAAAGTACCATAATCCTGAACTTTCCCAGTGAAAGGCTAGATGGGCCTTATCCCTTTACTCCTCACACCCATTCCTGTGGTAGTACAATAAGGAAGTTGAGAATAGAGGATATGCTGTCAGCTGGCTTATGCTAAAACCATGGTTCTACCAGCTTCTTGCTGTATGACCTTGGGCAAATGACTTAGCCTTCCTGTGACTCAGTTTTCTCATCTCAAAAATGTTGGTAATATCATTTATTTGAGAAGATTACTGTAAAAGTTAAATCAGCTAATATATAAACAACAGCTTAGAATAGTGCCTGTTGTGTAGTAAAAGGACATCTGAGCTTTTACTGTTATTACTGTTATTCCTATAGTATGACTTCTACTTCAATTTTATGTATGAGCCTGATTGTGCCTTATATACATTATACATTTCTCTAGTCCATCCACGAGGAAACAAGGAGACCCACTACTCTTTCTCTAGAGTGTCATCACAAATTGCACTAGGGCCAACCACTTAAACAGGGTAGCATAAATAAATAAATCCTCTCCAACAGCCTTATCTCCAGGTGAACTCTGGATTTCACTTTATCCTTTAGAAGTACCAAAAAATAAGTTACCCACACATGCAAATATTTTCCCTGGTCACTGTTGGCTTGAAGAAAAGATATAGTCACCGACATCTAGCATATTTCTTAACACACACTATGTGCTTAAACAAATAAAAAGTCTTTTTATTTCCTCTCTTAGACCCTGAGAATACATTAATGAAGATAATAGACACACATTTTCCATTTAACATTGCCTCTTTGTTGCTATAAAACCAGTAGGCATGGTTTATTCATTTCTCAAAATAAAAACTCCAGTGTAAATGATGATAAGCAAGATTCAAATATAAAAGTGAGTGCACTAGGAAGTTGGGTAAAATATTATACAGGGTTTGAGAAAAGAGAGAGGGCCAGGGTCATGTAGGCTTTCCAGAAGGCAATTACTGTGATATTACACATGGAATGATGGAGATCAGAGTTAAATGGTAGCAATGACAACCCTGAGTGAGAATTTGGAAGAAAACATTCCTTTCTTGGGGACTGCTGTGGAACATTTCCAGGTAACTTGAGAGATCCATGAGTCAAGTCTTGATCCACGTGGGACAGGAGAGCATGTGACCAAATTGTCCTCGAATTCAGGGTAGTTCCGAGGTAACAAGTCAGTCATCTAACCCTGCTTTATGGCCAGACAAATATGTTTCCTTTAGCAGGGGTTAGAAAAACAGGACATAGAAGTTGTGTTCTATCTTTCCCCACATTGTTTTATTGGTTTCTAGTTCTAATGGGCATAGCTGTGCGTATCATCACCAATATTCTTATCAGCAATAAAAGGAATGATAACTATACCACATTATATGTTTTAAAATTGAGTCAACTCTCAAAAAGTAACTGCAATTAAAACAGTGGGTCAAGGATGGATAACTCAATCTATACTATTTCACTGAGCAACTGAATTAAACTTCACAAGATTGTATCACACCACTTACTGTATTCGATAATTTTCAGAAAACCACATCAGCATTACAGTTCGTGTGGGTGCATAATTTTCAAAGCAGTTTAAAATCGTGATTTGATTTCTGTAACCAATGAGTTGGATTAACATTAGTCTGGAAGCAATTATCCTAGGTCTTCAATGTGAAAATAAGGAAATAAATCAAGAACTTCAAAAATGCTTTTCAAAACAGTAGGCTTGGCAAATCAGCTTACTAGAACTATAGAAGTGGTTTATTTGCACCTCTAATTAAATAAAAAATAAACTGAGTCACTGTTGAGGACATTAATAAAATTAAGAGGCTAACAAAATTACATATGAAGTGGACTTTGGCAACTCAAATATTTATGTTTATTTGACACTCAGCATGCTAATAAAGAGAACAGCAGACTGGTTAAGATCATCTTGGTAGCATCTGGGGAAAAATGTTGCCCCTTAATGGTTTTATATGTGAGAACTTAGATAATTCTCAAAAGCTATAATTAAGTTTGTTTTTAACCCCCACTGAGCCACCCAGGCCCCCAATAACAATTATTTTGTTATCAAAACAACTAAGGAATGTATTATCATTTTACTTATTTTCCCAACCATGCTTACTTACATTAAGGTAGCTAGAATAAGCACGCCTGGCTGGCTTGGTGTGTACAACATTTAACTCTAGTGAGTTCAAGCCCTACATTGGGCATGGAGCCTACTTAAAAAAAAAAAAAAAAGAAAATCTTACCTTTTTAAAAATTTTCCATTTACTACAGGTGGTATTAGATTGTGGCCATGGTTAGAAGATGATAAATAGTACTCTTGTATTTTACCTTTAATATAATAAAAATATTGCATGTTTTCAATAAAATAAATTTTAAAAAGGTATCTGGACTACATCTTGGTTTTCCTGGGACTTTTTAAACCTCAGTGTAGATCCCTAGCATATTGATATTAATTCTCTTTTGTTGTGCAAATGACGTAACAGCAAACTGACAATCTGAAATGGAAGGTTTGTGTGTATACCTTGATAAATTTCTAAAGTTCTGTGATTACACAAAATGCAAAGTGAAGGTAAAATTTGGTTATATCACCTGGTAGAGGAGAATAAGATGAGGTTAAAATTGTACTTTAGATTTATACATCTAACAATGTCATACCAGCTACTTTGAAGAGCCAGCCCACAAAAATATAATTTGATGCCAAAAAAAGTACAACAAACATAATTTTAATACATTACTACTCTCATTGGAAATAAAGAAAAATGTAGTTTTTTTTTAATTTAAGCAGCCCACTCTTTCTTCCAAATTATTGTCTTGAATAATTATTCCTGAAATATCAATAGGAAATATTAAAGCTAACCATGTCCTATTTCATCCAACCAAGAAAGTTGACATCTACTTACCAGCCTGGTTCTCATCCAACTATCTATTTATCCATCTTAGAGTCATTAATATTTTAGATATATAAAAGAATATGCTTAAAAGTAACTATTTGCTATTAAGAATATTTTTTCATCTTCCCTGTTCTCAAAACAAAAAACATCGTAAGCTCTCTCATACACCTGTGTCCTGGTCTTCCACTTGGTTTAAAAAAGAGTAGCTGCCTTTTTAAGTTAAACCATCATTACATCATTAGTTTAAAATAATTTACATATATCCTAACACTACTTTATATTTCTTTTATTCAGATTCATAAAATAAATATTTGAATGTTTTTTTAAATTATTGACTATTTCAAATACATTATTTTTAACTTTGAAATAAGCACCTTATTCCCTTTCCTTCATCAAATACTTCTAGCAGCATTTATCCATTCTTACCATGTGCTTATTAGGTTTAGCTTAACATAAATGGAATAGTTTAGTGATTCTTCTATAAATAATTTACTTTAAAATATTGTTAATTCAGCATTTTTAATTCTCCTATTTGCTAGTGACCTAATATTTCTTTTTTTGTTTGTTGGTAATTTTCATGATGCCATTTAAACACTTTCAGGGGTGTCTGGGTGGTTCAGTGGGTTAAATCTCTGCCTTCAGCTCAGGTCATGATCTCAGGGTCCTGGGATCCAGCCTCGCAGGGGCTCCCTGCTCACCAGGGAGCCTGATTCCCCCTCCCTCTCTGCCTGCCTCTCTGCCTACTTGTGATCTCTCTCTCTGTCAAACAGATAAATAAAATCTTAAAAAAATAAAGAAAAATAAAAAAATAAATTACGCTTTCAAGAAGAGAATATCTTTTTATGTATATGGGTATTACAAGTGTTACCAAATTCAATTTAAGGCATAATAGCTTAAAATTTAGGAAAGCAGCTTCATTTAATTAGCATTACCTGATCCCTTTCAGATATGATGTTATTAAACTTTGTCAAATATGTAACTCAAAACTCAATTTTCAAGCATGAAATAAAATCACTGTTTCAGGGGCACCTGAGTGGCTCAGTGAGTTAAAGCCTCTGCTTTCGGCTTGGGTCATGATCTCAGGGTCCTGGTATTGAGCCCCGAATTGGGATCTCTGCTCAGTGGGGAGCCTGCTTCCCCCTCTCTCTGTCTCTGCCTGCCTCTCTGCCTGCTTGTGATCTCTGTCTGTCAAATAAATAAATAAAATCTTTAAAAAGAAATCACTGCTTCATGTATAACGATCCTCACATGCCCTTATCTCTATATATTATTTCTCTATAATTTTTCTTAGGGTATAAGTCATTTTATTTTCTAGGTCATTTTAAATTAAATATAAATATGTAGTTTTTTCACAGTCTACAATAAATGCTAAAATAATTTTTTCAATGTTATATGGTCATTTTGTTTTCTAATTTCATTTTCATATATATCTATTTTGGGCTATCTGGAAAAGATAAGTGAGAAAAAATAAAGAAATTTAAAAAGTTGTAATTATAATTTAGCTACCATTTTAGGTTTAATACACTTTTTCATGACCTCTATTATATAATATCATGTTTATCAGCTGTGAATTAGTGTTATCTTGTAAGATGACAATCTAAGAGATTGTTAAGACATAAAACAACCTGGTCATTGGTATTTTAACAACTACGTATGCTATGTGAAATAGATCAGTCAGCAAAAAACAAGTATCATATGATCTCAGTCATATATAGACTTTAAGAAATAAAACAGATGAGCATAAGGGAAGGGAAGAAAAGAGAAAGAGGCAAACTATAAAAGACTCATCTATAGAGAACAAAGTGAGGTTTACTGGAGGGGAAGAGGGCAGGTGATGGGCTAAATGGATAATGGACATTAAGGAGCGCACTTGTGACAAGCACTGAGTGTTCTATGTAAGTGATTAATCACTAAATTCTGCTCCTGAAACCAATATTACCAATGTTACACATATGTTAACTAACTAGAATTTAAATAAAAACTTAAAAAGACAAATGAGGAAAAGGGAAAAAAGAAAGAGACGGAAACCAAAGAACAGACTCTTAACTATAGAGAACAAACTAATGATTACCAGAGGGGAGGTGGGCAGGAGGATGGGTGTAGTAGGTGATGGGGATTAAGGGCTGTACTTGTGATGAGCACTGGGTGATGTATGGAAGTGTTGAATCACTATATTGGCACCTGAAACTAATATCACAATGTGTATTAGCTAATTGTCATTTAAATTTTAAAAAACATTAACTGAAATATTTAAATTTTAACTAAATTATTTTTTGCAATAGTATTTGGGGAAAGTGAAATAGACATTATAAATTCAGAAGAAAAGAAACAAAATTTACAACTGTTATAGCATAGCAATTATTCAAACTTTTAAAAAATAGATAATTATGGAAATCATTGTGATCTTTAGATTTCATTAAAATAATGATGTGCAGGATTTCTGCTTCAATATTAGTAATAGGTTCATGATTAATTTTTGCAACCACTTAAATCTGATAATGAAAAAGTTAGTAGAACACTAAAAAATATACCATCCCATGTTAAAATAGTTAAAGTAAAACTTTGGAAATTAGATTCCCTGGGGAAAATAAATCAAATATCTAGCTAATTATCTATCATTCCCCACAGAATGTGGTATGATAAAATTTAATAAATAAACAAATAAAGAAATGAGTAAATAATGCCCTAGTTGGCTAGTGGGATTATTGGCTACAGAGAAAACTAATAAAACGACTTAACACATGCTAACTCAAAGCTTGAATAATTTGACTGACTAGAGTTCTTTGACACAGAATGGGAGATAATATGTGTTGAAAGAATGAAATAAAAATGACAGAACCACAGGGGCTCCCATGAGGCCCGAGCTCCTTGCTTCAATGCTAGAACATGTGAAATTCTACCTTACTTGATAAGATTGGATGATGACCTTTGTTTGTCCTAAACCAGGAAGGCCATGGAAAGAATGAGCCTTTTCTGGAATTGTAAATAATTTTTGTTTTAGTTTATTGTGTAATCTCAATTACAGCAAATGTATATAAGGACTATTCTCAGTCTCCCAAACCAAGCTCCTATATTCTTTCTTTTCGATCACCTCGAAACTTAAACTGATCTCTTCTCCAAGACTGGCCTAAATCAATACCTGGATTATATCACTGTTATAGAAATCTACATGAATTATATAGGTTTAATTATGTGGCTATGTACACTTGGAGATATTCTGTGTTAGATTATTAGCAATAGACCATATTAAGTGAATGTAACCAGGAAAATTTAACCAATCCAACACTGTAGAATTTTTACATTCTTGTAACTAAGTTCCATGAAGTTAAATAAGAGTAGAGCTGGCGTTTGACAAGGTAGACCATAATGTGGCTAAATCAAAACTATGTAGTTGACACTCTCATTGGCTCTAGTTGAGAATTCTCTTCCACTCATGTAAGAACACATTGAAGGTAGTCTCACTCAAATAAAGAAAACAATCCCTAAGAACAGAATTCTAAGAGTTTTATAGCCTTAATCTG
Source organism: Taxidea taxus jeffersonii (assembly GCA_003697995.1). NCBI lineage: Eukaryota > Metazoa > Chordata > Mammalia > Carnivora > Mustelidae > Taxidea > Taxidea taxus. Next base: position 22,492 of record RCUC01127664.1, read on the forward strand.
AGGAAGAATTCTGTTGGAATTTTGGAGTTTGAGTAGAGGACAAAGAATGAGATTACATGATGTTGGACTTTCTACCTTCTTCACAGGCTCCTAGTCCCGCTATCTTGTCTCCCTAGACCCATCTCAGACCTCTTTGTTTTTTGGTCTATCTCCATGGTCTTCCTCAAAGTTTCCCCTGACTTTCTTTATGGTTTTTAGTCCAAATGTCTGAAGCTCTTTTGAAAAGCCTTTTCTGATGTCACCATCTAAATAAATACATGTCACCCTCCAATCCTTGGCTTACTTAATTTTTCTTCATAGATCTCACCACCATATTTACCTATCTAGTTTATCTATTATCTATTTATCTATCTATCATCTATCTAATCTGTCTACCTTTCTATGTTACTAAAATGTATGCTCCATGAAGATAAAAACTTTGTCTAGTTTTTTCACTCCTAAATTGATAAACCTAGCCCCTAGAACAGTTTCTGCACATAGAGCATTTTTGAAAATTATTTGTTGAATGAAAGAATGAATATGGTGGTAGAGATAACTTCTTAAATGACAACAACTAAGTCCAACTCTAGTAGTAATTATTTGTTATATGATCTGATAAATGACATTACATCATTGATCTGACAGCCACTATTCCACCTACAATTTCCCAAATCAGGAAGAAATTTCAATAATATAATGAAAAGGATTTTCTGTTGACTCAAAACCTCCAACAAATAGAGAAACAAGGAATTATGCATATATAACTAAGGAAATGTTAGATTTAAGTTGATTAAGAGAGAACAGGATGAAATAAAAATATCTTAAGTATTTTAAAAGCAAGATATACTTTTAAATTTAAGATTACAAATTCAAGATAGAGTATATTTAGGGATAAAGCTGAATAAATAGTAATGATACATCATACCACAGAAGTCTTTTTCCTTTAATGTTAATTGTAGATATTAGTAATCTAGTTAGTTTTTAAACTTCTTTCTTAAATAAGAAGACTTTTAAATAAATAAGGGAGATATCAAATACAATATTGATTTTAAGAATAATGCACTAGGGGCGCCTGGGTGGTTCAGGGGGTTAAGCCTCTGCCTTCAGCTCAGGTCATGATCCTAGGGTCCTGGGATTGAGCCCTGCATAGGCCTCTCTGCTCAGTGGGAAGCCTGCCCCCCCGCCCCCTTCTTGCCTCTCTGCCTACCTGTGATCTCTCTCTGCCAAATAAATAAATAAAATCTTAAAAAAAAAGAATAATGCACTTTATTTTTACATGACCTATTTACTGTTCATTTTTAATTGGCACACAGAATTATAACAATATTAGTTGACATTAATCATGTTTTAGAATACTTATGTTGTAAACTTATGTATTACAACTGTAAAGTTCATATATATAGACAAAACAACTTCCAGTCTTGGGAAGAAGTGAATTTTCTAAAATTAAGTCTAGATAAAATAGTAGGAGTAAGCAAGATAAAACTTATGTTCATTTGTTATTTTCTTTGTGGGGTTTCTTGAATAATATATAAAAATAGTTTTGCACTCTGAATTTGACATCAAATTACCTGATGTGATTGACACAAAAACCTTTCAGATTTGCTTTCTCCAACATTCATTCATTATAAGAAACAATTTCAGTTGGGGCGCCTGGGTGGCTCAGTCTTTAAGCATTTGCCTTCAGCTCAGGTTTTGATCCCAGGATCATGGGATCAAGCTCCCCATCAGGCTCCCTGCTCTGTGGAAAGCCTGCTCCTCCCTCTCCTCCTGCTAATGTTCTCTCTCTGGTTGTTTCTTTCTCTGTCACGTAAATAAAATCTTCAAAGAAAAAAAAAATCAGTAATTTGTTGACATTAAATTCAGCTCAAGAAAATGTCAATTAAAGAAAAAATTTTAAATGTAAGCCTACTGAAAATGCAGTTTTGCAAGGTGGGCATATACAAGCCAAACTCTCAAAATAGATTGAATATGGAGTTCTGTTGTATTCCTGTGCTATACTGTACTTTAGGTAGTATTAATTCCTATATAGATCAGTCGTACTTCCATCTTCAAGATGGTTACTCTTAGTTCTCCTTTTCTTCAGCCACTCTCATAACACAAAAGCGTTCCTGTATTCCCTATTGTAGAAAATGTCACTATATGTTTTTTTTACACAAGAAAAAGTATAAAAACACGCAATTGTGCCATTCTTATAAAAACACCCCTCCTTAAACATAAAGACATATAAAGATCAAAAGCATAATGATGGGAAACATATGTACTATGAACATAGGATAGCTGTCACGGCCTCATTAAATGTACAAAGTAGATTTCAAGACTGGGATACTGCCAAATTTAAAGACGTGTCTTTCTTAGTAATAAGGGCCAGTTGATCAAAAACATATGTATAATAATCAAGAAAATGCATTCAAATAATAGACATTCAAAAAATGTATCAAAAATTTAAAAAGTTAAGAAACAGACAAACCCAAGATCATATTTTAAATTCAACAGGTTTCTCCCAGGAACTGATAGAAAAAGTAGAACAAAACACATATATATTTGAATGATAACATCAACCAACTTTATCTAAATGCTATTTATTTTTAAGTCCATGTAGTACTTTACAAGATAGGTTACCTGATTTTGACAAAGACGCAATGGCAATTTTAATGTAGAAAAGATACTCTTCTCCATAAATGGTTTTTGAACAACTGGGCATCCACATGCAAAAAAAGAAAAAGAGCATAAACACACAGATCTCACAGACTTTATACCTTTCAAAATAACTAACTCAAAATAGATCATAGACTTAAAACCGTATGTATTCTAAATAACGTGGGAGAAAAATCTGAAATATCTTAGTTTTTAAGTCAGTGTTAGGTGCTTTAAATAAGAAGCTCAAAACAGGGGCACCCAGGTGGCTTAGTCAATTAAGCAGCCAAGTCTTGATTTCAGCCCAGGTCATGATCTCAGGGCCATAGGATAGAGGCATGCATGTGGCCCCACACTTTGTGGGGAGTCTGCTTCAGCATTCTCTCTCTCCCTCTCTTTCTGCCCCTCTCTCTGCAAACTCTCTCTCTCTCTCTCTTAAAAAAAAATCTTAAAAAAAAATTCAAAACAGAATAATCACTAAGAATTTATTGAAAAGCAAGCTCACACAATCATATTTTATCCAACACCAAACGTTAGTAATTATTAGCAAAGGATATAAGCAAAAAGCAAGTGCAAATATAGCAACATCAATCTCTGAAAAACACTCAAGCAATAAGATATAGATTAGAAAGGAAAAAGAAATGCACCTTTTTCTACGCTAGCACTTGTTTTCTTTTTGGAATAATGGAAGATTACTAAGTGTGCATCACATTAACTAAGAGGAAATCATTTAATTTGGAGCTTCTTGGTTTTTACACCTCATTAGGCATGTGGGTAGAAAGTCTATGTGTATATTTCCATTCTCCAGCTAGCTACATCCAATAAATTCAAGTTAATTTACCATAAGCGATTTAAAGAGAACCATCTAAAGAGAGTTGCTAAAACATTCTTAGGTGAGGACTTCCTAGGTCATCTACTTATTAACCATTATCAAAAGAATTGTGCCAAAGCCATCTTCAAGTATTTTCCCCTCTGTGCATATTGAGTGCAGTTCATTGTACATTAGTGGCTTCACCTGGTGAAAAGATAATGAATTGCTGTTTGCCTCCTTTGTACATGGATTGATGAAGCTCATGTTTGTCATTTCATGAACAAAATTAATCAATTTTAGAGACATGAATGAAGCACTTTCATTAGCATTTCAATCCTCTCCTAAGCCAGCAGCGAGGTCTTTATAGTGGGCATATAATTGACAATCACCTTCATTCTTTCTCTAAATTACCCTAGAGACTTCCTTAACTTAGTACATTATATGTGATTTTTTTTTAATCATCTCACCATCTAGGACCCATTTACCTGAACATATCATAAAGTTATTATATTCAGCCCAATGGTATATCAATATCCAGATATGTTCCTTGGGCAGGAGACTAATTCCTAAGAACACTCATGACTTTCTCTCTACCCATTATGTATATTTACTCTCATTTTTTTTTCCACCAGAATTTACCACCTATAAGTTCATCAGAATTCATAATTTTCATTTTATGAACTACAATCAGTGAACTAAGTAACATGTTTTGGCTCAGCTGGGAGAAATTCATAGGGTTCAGAGCTTACAGCAAAGGGAGTAGACCAACCGTCAAAGTACTCTTCCACTGACCTCGCAGGCAGTGAGGCAGTCTATGTATGCCTCCCTTTTCCACATTTGTGTGAGTGTGTGTGTGTGTGTGTGTGTGTGTGCAGTTTCAGTTAACCACTTTCAACTGATGTCTGGAAGCAGATGATCCTCCTTCTGTCATATTGTCAGGAGATCGTAAGTAGCCTAACATTACGCTGTATGATTACATCATTCACCTCACTTCATCTGAGCACGTGGGCACTCTATCATCACACCTCATCACAAAAAGAGTGAGCAAAGTACAATAAGATATTCAGAGAGAGAGAGAGAGAGCACGTTCACATAACTTTTACTACACTATATTATTATTATTCTGTTTTATTATTATTGTACTCTTACTGTGTCTTGTTTATAAATTAAGATTTATCATAGGTATAGGAAAAAAAAAAACTTAGTATATGCAGGGTTTCAGGCAAGCCCTGGCGGTCTTTGAATGTAACCTCTGTGAGTAATGGGGACTACTAAATATGTGGTGAACTGCCCCTGGAAGTCCCCCTGTGAAATACTTTTGAATATGTTACGCCATTTCCAATTTATCAGTAAACTCTGCTGAGTTACTCTGTCTCTACTCGAACTTTTATTTACTTTACCAAGGATCATATGCCTTGCCTTGATAGCAATCTCTTTCCACACTCAATAACAAGCTAGTATTTTTCTCTTCAGTAGGTATATGAAACAGCAGCATCAAGCAGCTTTGAGTCTAAAACCCCAGAAGTCTCCATTAAATAACTGTTTGATTGTCTTAGATCAGAGTCTTTTGTTCTAGATTCAGACACTTCTAAAATTATTTAAGCAAACAGGTTGTAAGGCTGAGTGGCTTTGGCCTGAGGCACAATTTTCTGGAAATCATTTACAGTTTCTCCTGGAGACGCTATTAAATTCAAATTTCTCTCTGGGGGATTTTAGAATAGAACTAAATATCATTCTCATTTGGGAAAAGAGTTCACCTAAACCTGTATAACTTTACCAAACTCTGAACTTTCTACTTAGTTGCAGAATCAGAAAAAATGATACTTTATTTCTCACAGTTTTAGGGCTGATTAGGAAAGAATAAACTAAAAGATTACTGTGAGGGGAAAATAAGAATGAAAAAAAAAGTTTTAAGAAATACCAGTCTAAGGGTTTGGGTTTTGTTTTTCCATATGGATACCCATCATTTTCCTGTACCACTTGTAGAAGAGACTATCATTTCACCATTGAATAAACTCAATATCTTTTTCAAAAGATAATTGAATGCATATACTTACGCACCCACATTTGGTCTCCCTTCTGTTCCACTGGGCTGTATTTTTTTAGTTGTGTCAATACTAGACCATAATGTGAAAGTATGGAGGTTAAGTTTTCCAAATTTGTTATTTATCAGAAGCATTTAGCTATTCTGGGGTCCTTTGAATTTCCTCATGGATTATAGAATATGCTCATGATTTTTTATAAAAAGCTGGTGGGATATTGTTTGGAAGGCTCCTCAGTCTTTGGTGTTGTATAGAATATTGCTCTTAGGAGTAGGCCAAGAAAATATAACATTCAGAAGGCAATAACTGATTAGCTAAGTCTGTTGTTCCCATGTTTCAGACTAACTGATTAGAAAAATATTTGTACAAGCCAAAATGTTGTTGACTTTAACAGGAAATGGAAAATACTGGTTCTCTTATTCCTTTCTAGGTCTCATCCCCATGAAGAATTAAGGCAGGAGAGAGTCATGTTTACCTCCCCAAATTTACCAATACATAAGCAATTCTTATCCAGAAGTGTAATGAATAAAAGGGTAAAAAGAGTGAAAGAATGTGAATTAAGGGTAAATTTTTCCCTTTTGGAAATTAGGAAAAAAATAATTTTCTATCTCTCAATAATTCAAAAATTCCTGGGACGCCTGGGTGGCTCAGTTGGTTAAGCGGCTGCCTTCGGCTCAAGTCATGATCCCAGCGTCCTGGGATCGAGTCCCACATCGGTCTCCTTGCTCGGCAGGGAGCCTGCTTCTCCCTCTGCCTCTGCCTGTGCCCGCCCTCTCTCTCTCTCTCTAACAAATAAATAAATAAAATCTTTAAAAAATTTTCAAAAATTCCTGGTGGTTTGCTTCATGGCAAATTCTTGTTGTTTTTGATTTAGATAAATTACTTTCCTAGTTAACTTAAAATTTATTCTGCAATAGTCAAACACTGTAAGTGACATGTATACTTTGATGCTGAAGTAAACATGACCAGTTCTTTAGAAAGTGGGGAGATCAATGTACTCAAGCCATTTTTTCATGTGGGCTCAATTGGGAAATTAGAAGTTTAAAAAGAGCTGTATATGGAACTTTGATTCAAATAAACTGACTCACTGATTTAATTTGTTATCAGAAGACACAGGGGCCTATATAAGATCTTCCATTTAACGAAAGCTCTGCCCAGTAGAAATTTTTGTACTGATGGAAGTGTTGCATAATCTGTGATCTCAAATATGATAACCTCTAATCATATTAAACTATGAGCATCTGAAATATAGACAGTGTGACTACAAACTGAATTTTTATTTTATTTAATTTCAAGTCATTAAAACTTAACTTTAAGTAGATCTGTATGGGTTTTGGCTATTATATATATTCTTTTTTTGTGATAACATATTATGTTATGTCCAAAAATGGTCATGACCACAGTTATCTCAGGAAAACATATTGCTATTTTCATGTTATTTTCAATTTCACTTTCCTTTTTATAGACATTCCACAGATCAGGGCTTGTCAGAGCTTGTGTTTTCCTTTTATATTAAAATTTACTGAATTAATATACAGAAAAGATTTTGTGCAACAATTGCATAAAAATATAATTTCATAATAAATATTTTATTTTGCTTCTTCAAAATAACTATTGTTTAATAATTATATAAAATTTAGTTATGGATATGGAGAAGGATTAGAAAAGAATAGATTCTAAATTAAAACCATTTTTCTTGGTGGAGTGATAGGAACTTAGCTATTTTTTCTTGTTTTATAAATGTTTTTCGTATTGTTTCAAGGCTGATTGTGTGAATGTTTTCACAAAAGCAGCTTTTCAAACTTCTAGAATTCCTTAAGATGAAGATGATAGGCAAAACATGATTTATTATATATATGGGCTTAAAATTATTTTATCATCACTATGTAGAGAGAAGGCCATGAGTCATGGTTAATAGGATAGAAAGTGCACAGAATAACAGTTAAAGCAATCTGATAGGGTCAGCATAAAATACTCTCTGGGAGAATAATGACAAATTTTTGGTCCAAGCAAAGCTTGCAAAGGTTATAAGACATTTTATATGCCATGAAAAGTAATTTGGGACATAAAAGCCAAATTAAAAAAAAATTAGAGATTTTGCTGTATATGCTAAGAATAAGGTAAAATGTATAGCAGAGAAATACAAGATTCAGAACATACAATTTAGGCAACAACATTAGCCTATCAAATATATTTAGAGAAGAATTTTCAGATATATGAAATTCATCAGATATTATTAGCTAAGTAAATAAAAAACAAAGATATTTAAAACACATTACTGATGCCAAGAAGCCTTGTTATTTAATACTGTGTGTAGAATTTATTCTATAGGAATAAAATGAGTCATGAGTTTATGTAGGTGAAACTTTAAATTTAACTTAAACTTATGGCTTGTCTTTTTAATTACACTCTGAGGAGAATTTACATATTCAGTCTTATAGACTAAAGAAACACCATATCCATAAAAAAAAAATTGTGTGACTTACTAGTGCTTCAAAGACCAATGAAATAAAAGGTGTTGGGAAGAGAGAATAGTACTATAATTTCCTAAATAAGTGAGATTTGTTATTATATTGCATTATAAAGTTTTGATGAACTTTCTTGATTTGAGTTTTAAAACAAATTATTAAGCACAATCATATACAATGCATGGGAATATAAGAGATATTGATTTGTGATTTAGACCAGATTCTGATTTCAAACACTAGTTTTAAAATACACATAGTTTTGGGGCACCTGGGTGACTCAGTGGGTTAAAGCCTCAGCCTTCAGCTCAGGTCCTGAGCCCGGGGTCCTGGGATTGAGCCCCGCATCAGGCTCTCTGCTCAGCAGGGAGCCTGCTTCCCTCCCTCTCACTGTCTGCCTCTCTGCCCACTTGTGATTTCTTTCTGTCAAATAAATAAATAAAATCTTTTTATTTATTTATTTATTTGACAGACAGCGATCACAAGTGGGCAGAGAGGCAGACAGAGAGAGGGAGGGAAGCAGGCTCCCTGCGAGCAGAGAGCCTCATGTGGGGCTCGATCCCAGGACCCCGAGATCATGACCTGGGCAGAAGGCAGTGGCTTAATCCACTGAGCCACCCGGGCGCCCCTAAATCTTTTTTTTAAATAAATAAAATCTTTAAAAAAATACACATAGTTTTGTTTTGCCATCAATTATATTTCTATCTAAGGTAAACCATCTCTGGGTTGTGGTTCCCTCATTAAGAAAATATGAGTGTTGAAATAAAATTTTGCAAAAAGAATTATATTGGCATAGAGTAAGGCAAAATAAGAGTTATTGGTCCAATGTTCCTACTTAGACTATGTAGTCCTGGACAAGTTATTATCTCTGTAGTTTTGCTCTTAATTAGAAAACAATTTGATGATGACTAAGGCCATCTAGAATTTATTCCTAAATTCTAAGACTCTAATATTAAATCAGAAAATGGGGGCATAAAATTGGCCAAAGCAACGCAATAAAGTAGAGGTAAACATAAAAAATTTGTAAGCAAAACAAATGTGTGATTAAGTCATGAGGACAAAGATCTCACAAATGGTATTAGTATTCTTATAAAGGGAGTCCCAGAAAGATCTCTGGTCCTTCCACTATGTGAGGACACAGCACAAAGTTGGCAGTCTGCAACTCAGAAGAGGGCTTTCACTGGAAGCAGACCATACTGGCATCTTGACCTCTGAATCGTGAGAAATAAATTTCTGGTTTTTTAGAGATTTATTTATTTGAGAGAGAGAGAGAGAGAGAACACACATGCACAAGATGAAAGAGGGGCAGAGGGAAAGGAAGAAAGAATCTCAAGCAGACTCCCCACTGAGCACAGAGCCTGAGGCAGGACTGGGTCCAAAGACCTTGGGATTCTGACCTAGCCAAAATCCAGGCCAACACTTAACCAACAGTCATCTAAGCATCCTGAAAAATAAATTTCTACATATATAAGTCATTCTGGTCTGTGGCATTTTGTTACAGCAGCTTCAGCCAGACTAAAACAATGATGTTCCATCTAATATCTCTGCATATGAGCCACTTCAAAACAATGCCTTAAAGCAACAGTTAACAATTATCAGCAAAAAACAAAAACAAAAACAAAAACCAATAATCAGCAATTAAGACCTTGAACTTAGAATTTGGGAAGTACTCATCAGGGAAGATTCATTCTGGTTGATCGTGGCCTACGTTGGGATGGCCTGATTGGGATTTGGAAGAATTGCCGTGGAGATGATTCTCTCAAATGGTTTGCAAGTTCTTCCTGCCTAACCTTCAGCGTGGTGGCTGGAGTTCAAAAGTGAGCCTCTGAAGACAGCCAAATGGTTGGTATTGCATTTTAAGATATGATTTTGGGAAATTATAAAACATACTTTAGCTGTAGGCACAGGCCTATCCAGATGCTAGTGGAATGCAATAGATCAATCTCTCCATAGGAGGAACATGACATCTCATTGTAAGAATAGCCCATGGAATGCGAGAATAGTTTTGTGGCAATCCTAGAAAGTAAGACCTGCCACAGAGGATTAGCTGGGTTTTTTTGGATAGAAAAGATAGGTAAGAAATTTCAAACAAGTAGATTAGCATGGACAAAAGCATAGAATAAAGGAATATTTGGGAAAATGGAATTTTTTAACTAATATTTTTTTAAATATTTTATTTATTTATTTGACAGACAGAGATGACAAGTAGGCAGAGAGACATGCAGAGAGATGGGGGAACCAGGCTCCCCTGCCGAGCAGAGAGCCCAATGTGGGGCTTGATCCCAGGACCCTGGGATCATGACCTGAGCCAAAGGCAGAGGCTTTAACCCACTGAGCCACCCAGGTACCCCTCAACAAATATTTTTAATGTTTCAACCATTCTTCATTACATAGTCATAGCTTTTTTTTTTCTTAATAACACTCCAGATAACAAATGTAACTGTAAAGAAAAATGGGCACATATTACAAAATAATGTTTATGGTGTGATAGCCTCACCTCCTTTAGCAGTAAATATATGCTTAATAAAATTAATCTTATTTTGCAAGGTAATTTTATTAAGTGAGGGAATGTAATTTTTATGAAAACCCCAAAGGAGAAATTAGAAAAAACGAAACAACTGTATTTAGTAATAAAAAAATATGGAATAATCTGATTCCATCAGGCCTTTTTTATAAAATAGAATACAAAATGATTAATAAAGTGGAACATTTGAAAGTTTGAGGAAGTATAATTGGACTTAGGAAGGAAGCAGAATTGATACTGTCTTCTTAAGTTTATACAAAGAGCATTTGTCTCTATAATACATAGTATTATTCATAGCTGCACATCCCCCAGATAATCAATATGTGTAGGAGGTGTTTTGATCTTATTATTGACCATTTTTATGCAATTTATAGTTTGAAAGCATGTAGATAATAATGTCAGGAGTCAGCCAATTAATGGCAATTTTATAACACTTTTCTTATTTAGAACATGATAAAATGTTGGAAATAAGTAAAGTGTCATATTAGTGTTTTGGGTTTATCTTCTTTTGGAATGTATTTTTATCTCCCCTACTAAGTTCTCTGTTTTCTAATATTTGTTTTTAAAATATTTGAACTGTTTTAAATGATTAAATTGTAGTAGCTCAAGCTTTATTTTTTTGTTATTAACATATAACGTATTATTTGCTTCAGGGATACAGGTCTGTGAATCATCAGTCTTACACAATTCACAGTGCTCACCATAGCACGTACCATCCCCGATGTCAAGCCTTATTTTTATTTTGAAGCTATACTATATGGCACACCTATCAAAAGAGGAGGGGTTTTTCCACAAGTGATATGAATTTTTTTTTTAATTTATTTATTTGACAGAGATCACAAGCAGGCAGAGAAGCAGGCAGAGAGAGAGGAAGGGAAGCAGGCTCCCCACCAAGCAGAGAGCCGGACGCGGGGCTCGATCCCAGGACCCTGGGATCATGACCCGAGCCGAAGGCAGCGGCTTTAACCCACTGAGCCACCCAGGCGCCCCAAGTGATATGAATTTTAACGGCACTCCCACTGACACACACACATACACCATACACACAAGTACTATAGCGATTTTCCTTAGTGGCAGAGATTTGGTTTGGATCCTCTAAGAAACAGATGTCAAGAGAGGGTAGGATGGTGAGAAATTAATTGCAGGAAACTCCTGTGAAGAATATACAGTGGAGAAGGAGTAGGTAAGGATAGCCTTCAGATCCTAAAGCAGTTAGACATGTGTAACAGGAGAGGATGCATGTATGAGAATTGGGTAGAAAGAATCTCAAACTTCAGCAAAATTCTGAAAATTTCAACTAGGCTAGTGTAGAGACCAGAGACAAAGTTCCCCATTATTCAAGTCTCAGGACTCATCAGAATGAGTCAATGCTAGTACTGCAGCTGTGCTAAATTATTGGCTGGGAATAGCCCAGGGAATATGCAGGCTAAGGGTGAATGCCACTGTGGGTCTCGAGGGCCAGCAGCTGGTGCTGCCAGTCATCTCTGCTGCACAGCGGGCATTCGCAGCAGTGCCTGTTCATGGCTTCTATACGAAGACATAATAAATAGGTAAATGGTAGAAGTGACACTAGAAAGAAATTTTACTCAAAATAGCATCATGACTGTTGGTTTCCCACCTCAAATTCAGAAGCAGCTGTTTTTTTGGAACCACGCTCTTGTGTAGGAAGCAAAATATCTGAAAATAATGATCAACTGATGAAAAAGAAAGAAACAAAAAACATTCTAACATAATAATTCACAATAATTGAGTTCCAGAGACATTAGCAAATTCTATTAAGACATCTGGCAGCTAATACAGGCAAGGAAGGCAAAAAATGTCAGGAGTGAGATGTAGACTACGTGTCATGAGTTGGAGTAAAGATGGTTAGAGTCATCAAGTGGTGTGTTACATCAATAGTTTGGAAATCTGTACTTAGCAAAACTTGTAGTAAGGTATGTCTGCTCATAGTTCCTTTCAATTTTTCCCAGCTCTAGGCTGGCCTGGGAAGGAAAAGCAGAATTTAAAAAAAAAAAAAAGTCTTTCCCTGGGTTCCGTGGACAAGACAGAAGAGCTTTGCATTTCAGAATGCTAACCACTTTTCCAGTGAGAGTAGCTTAGCAAGGCTGCATCCTCACTCTAATTGCTAGAACTTTGGAGTTTTGTTAACGTTGGGGCATAGCAGGGCTTATGTCTACGACAAATTTTATTTTTTTATTTTTAATAAAGATTTTATTTATTTATTTGACAGAGAGAGAGCACAAGCAGGCAGAGTGGCAGGCAGAGGGAGAGAGAGAAGCAGGCTCCCTGCCAAGCAAGGATCCCAATGTGGGACTTGATCCCATCACCCTGGGATGGTGACCTGAGCCGAAGGCAGCCACTTAACTGACTAAGCTACCCAGGCATCCCTTTATGACAAATTTTAAATATTTCTTTTTGTAATGTATATAGCTTTCTTCTATTTCATGACAGTGAAGTGGGCTTTTTATAAATTTGTTTGTGGGGCGGCTGGATGACTTAGTTGGTTAAGGGTCTGACTTTGGTTCAGATCATGATCTCAGGGTCCTGGGATGGAGCCCCACTTTCAGTTCCATGCTCAGTAGGGAGTCTACTTGACCCTTCCTCTCTCTTTCTGTCCCTCCCTCTGGTCATGTTCTTTCTATCAAATAAATAATAAGGTCTTTAAAATAAAAATTTGGTTGCTATATATTTTTAAAAATCTTATTTATTAAGTTATAACAGGCATGCAATGTTAAATTAGATTCAGGTGTAAAACATAGTGATTCAACATTTTTATACATTGTGGACATTATGGAATGGTCACTGCAATTAGTCTACCATGTGTCACCTTAGAAAATTAATACAATATTGGAGCACCTGGCTGGCTCAATTGGTTAAGCCTCCAACTCTTGATTTTGGCTCAGGTCATGATTTCAGGGTCATGAGATTGATCCCTATGTTGGGCTCTGCACTTAGTGGGGAGTCTGCTAGAGATTTTCTCTCTCCCTCTCCTTCTGGCTCTCCCCCCACTCATGAGCACTCTTTCTTCAATGAATAAATAATTTATAAAAAAAGAAAGTTAATACAACATTATTGGCTATATTACCCATGCTATATTTTATATCCTCTTGACTTATTTTAAATTTAAATTAGCCTTTGAATATTTAAAAGTCAAGTGGAAATTCTTAGATGAAGTAAGCTGACATAGGCAAGCCAGGCTGGATTGACCTTATGATGATCAAGATATTCACCTACTTATTATGACCTTTACCCAGATCATGGTAAATCCTGTGATTAAACACATCCCCTTGGCATGGGGATTCATTCTATGTGCATTAGTTTGAGAGGATACCACAGCAAAGTAGCACAGACTCTGGTTTTTAAACAACAGGAGTTTATTGTCTCAAAATTGAAGAGGCTAGAAGTCCAAAATATCAAAGTATTAGTAAGGCTGCTTCCTTCTGAGGTCTTTGAAGGAATTATCTGTTGTAGGTCTCTCTTTGGCTTGTAGATGGCTGTCTTCTACCTATGTGTCTTCACATAATCTTCTCTCTATGCATGTCTCTGTATCCATAGTTCCTCATTTTTAAAGTCACCAGTCATATTGGATTATGACCCACCCTAATGACCTCAATGTAACTTGAGTACCTCTGTAAAGACCCTATGTCCCAATGAGATCACATTTTGAGGTACTAGGGGTTAGGATTTAAACATATGAGTTTTGGGAGAGATACAACGCAACTCATTAATACTGTGTAACTTTACCACTGCAAAATCAAGCCATGGTATAAGAAGCCACATCATGATTGTTGTCTCTGTTTCCCCTTCGGGTTATTATAGATGCTAAGAAAAGTAGAGTGATTTATAAGAGAATGAGGAAAGTCAAAGTGGTTGGTCTTGAGTTTTTTCCCCATCAGGATAAAAATTGTTAAGTGGTTGTTAAGAAATGGGATGAATAATGGGGACACTGATGGAGTTGAAACAAAAGTCTGATGCAACACTGTTAGAGGTTTTCTGGATGAATAGGATCCTCTGATGGTCCCTCAATATGAAATGACAATAACTGAATCTACTGTATATACCCTATATTGAAAAAAGTTAAAAAGCTAGAAGGCAAGAAGAACAATGAGAACCCTGACCTCAAATTGATGGGAGCAATAGATCAGCAAATTAATTAGGATAAGAACTGAGGAGAGACAGAATTTATTGAATGGACCCCAGGCCATTTGCACATGTGTGCATAAAATGGCCAGCAGGTGGAGAATAAATAAATTTACACACACACACCACTGTATGCTTCAGGGTTATTTGATTTCATCAACTTATTGTAAAAACTTGGTTAGAAGGGATTTGGACTTAATGCAAATCCTGAGTATAGTAATACACTACAATGATGGTATATAAATATCAGACATATCAGAAATGGAAGAGCAACTTAGGATTGACTTAAAGATAGTGGTGACACACATGACTAACAGAAGCTGCTTAATAAAACCAACAAAAGTCCAAAGGCTTTCCCAAATGATGAAATTTTTAAAATAACCTAGACAGAAGTCACATATGATTCTTATAGGCACCTAAAAGTAAATTGTGATCATTGACAATCCTCGGGACTAAACAGGAAATGTAGAGACTGGTCATGTTTGTATTTTGAAGAATTTATATTTCACATCACAGAATATTGATAGCTCCTATGTCCCCCCAAAAGACATATTTGAATGGGACCTGAACAACAGCACATTATGTCTGCATTGGATAACAGTGCGACTCCATCAATGCTCTTTATTTTTTTATTTTTTTTAAAGATTTTATTTATTTTTTGCCAGAGATCACAAGTAGGCAGAGAGGCAGGCAGAGAGAGAGAGGAAAGGAAGCAGGCTTCCTGCTGAGCAGAGAGCGCGATGCAGGGCTCGATCCTAGGACCCTGGGATCATGACCTGAGCGGAAGGCAGAGGCTTTAACCCACTGAGCCACCCAGGTGCCCCTAAAGCCCACCTCTTAACCAAACATTTTCACATAAGTTTCAGGAGCAGGTCTTCAAGGTAGAGTCTGGGAACCTTATTTGCCTTGGAAAAACTGCCCCATCAATGCTCTTTAATCTATAGTGCTCACTCAGATATAATTCTGGAAGTATCCACGACTTACACATATCCATACTGGCACTTATGGCAAAAGACCAGTGTGACCTCTGGAATATTAAACCAGAACATTTCCATACATGGCAAACTGTTTGAGAAACAATCACTGGCTTCCTATTAAACATTATTTCAAATTGTTCCTATCGTGAAGTGCATGAAATAATCGTAAAACTTGTAATATCCAAAATGTATTAGGTAATGAAGAAACACTCTAATTAAAAAATAAAATACAATAAAATAAAAAAGTCAGTGCCCAGGAGATTGCCATAATAAAATTAAAATGTTTCATACAAAAGCATGGCATTGAAGGAATGCAAGGAGGTACTCGAGAGCAGGTAACATGTCTTCCTCTAGAACTGACATTGGAACCATCTGAGGATCTCACAGATTTATTGACAAATGGGCAGTATCTTATGAACAAATCTCTATTGACCAACAAAATTCTCTTGGTTTACATATGGAAGTTCCAAGGTGGACAGAAAACATGCTACTGGGAAGGCCACTGTCCTATGACCAAATGTGGAAAAACTGATTGAAGAAGGTATAAAAAACAGCTCAGTGGGCTTCCTGGCATGTTTTTCCTTGCAGTGAAAGAATAATCGATGAAAAATGACTCCCAAAATCAGAGTGTATTCTGGTTTATGGGGTTTTCAATAAATATTTTTTCAACAGATGATGCTGGAAAAACTTGATATCCATATTTTTAAAAATAACATTTATCCTTACTTTAAAACAATTACAAAATTAACCTAAATGAATCATAGATAATAAATGTAAAAGCTCAACTGTGAAACTCATAGTGGATAGAGTAGTATATGATATCACCATAGATAAGACTGTGTTATGTAGGAAGCACAAACTATTAAAAGATGAAAGGAAAACCTGAAAACTTAAAAAACATTTTCTTTTCAAAAGACCATGCTGAGAAATGAAAATATAAGCCACAGCATGGGAAATAATTTATATGCAAACCATATATCTGATAAAAAATATCGCATGTCGTACAAAGGGACTCTTACAACTTAATAATACAAATGCATTTTAATAATTAGAAAAACTTTAACAAATACTTCACAATATGTAAATGGCCAATAAGCACATCAAAAAATGTTTAACATGATTAGCTATCAAATAAATGAAAATTAAAATGAAAAGTACCAGCAAATGGTCATTAAAATTTAAAAGTTTAATAATATTAAGCACTGGCAAGGATTTAGAAAAACAAACTCTCATACCTTTCTGTTGAGTATTTTGTTTATTTATTTATTTATTTATTTATTTTAAGATTTTACTTATTTGTTTGACAGAGAGAGGGAACACAAGCAAGGGCAAGTGGGAAATGGAGGAGCTGGCTTCCCCCCGAGCAGGGAGCCTTACACAGGGCTCAAGCACAGGGCCCTGGGATCATGACCTGAGCTGAAGGCAGACACTTAACCAACTGAGCCGCGCAGGTGCCTCCTCCTGAGTATTTTAAATGATACAACTATTTTGGAAAAATTTGGCGCATTATTTTTTTTTTTTAATTTTTAAAGATTTTTTATTTGGGGGGTGAGGGGCAAAAGGAGAGTCTTAATCAGACTCCACGCTGAACTCAATCTCATGACCCTGAGATCATGACTGGATTGATGCCAGGCTCGATGCCATCACCCTGAGATCAGGACTGGAGCTGAAATCATGAGTCAAATGCTTAACCAACCACCCCAGGACTCCTGGTTACATTCTTATAAAATTAAAAACCCACCTAAAACACAACCCAATTAATTATTTCAAGCTGTGTATTCAGCCAAAGTAAGTAAAAACATACACACACACATAAATCTGAACACGAATGTTCATATCTTTTTTATAACAGCAAAATTTGAAGGCAATTTAATTGCCCATTAATGAAGACAATATTAAGTGAATTTAATATATTCATAGAATGAAATATTACTCAGTAATTTAAAAAGAACAAAACAATACAACTATTGATTCATGTAAAAAATGGATTAATATAAAAAATTTTATGTGGAATGAAAGATGCTAGAAATAGATTATAACATATAATTCCATTTTTATAAGGTTCAAGAAAATGCAAACTAATATATATTAATAAAAGTGGATCAGTAATTCTTTGGAGCCAACAGGGCAAAGGAGAGAGAAGACTATAAAGAGACATGAGGGAACTGTGGGAAGGAACAAAAACATTCTTTATAGTGATTATGAGTACAATTTGAGGATTTTGGCAACATATTAAGTCAAAACTCATCAAGTTCTAAATCCTCAGATGAAGTTTACTAAAATAAATTATCACTAAATAAAATACATTTAAAAATATATGCTCTGATGATGCTCAGGCTAAAAATTTACTAATGCAACTTGAATTCAGACAATATATGCAGAATGTTCACTGGCCACATGGGCCAATGCAAACATCCAGCAAAGTAAAACATGGGACACATAAAAAAATAACAAAGGGTCTACTGGTCTTTTTTATCACTTTTGAGACACAGCATTTTTTTAAGATTTTATTTATTTGTTTGTTTATTTATTATTTATATAGAGAGAAAGAGAGCAGAGCAGGGGGAGCAGCAGGCAGAGGGAGAAGCAGGATCCTCATTGAGCAAGGAGCCCAATTCAACACTCAATTCCAGGAATCTGGGATTATAATTTAAGGCAGACCCAGAGCCTAACCCGCTGAGCCACCCAGGCATCCCAAGACACAGTTTCTTCTATGCACCTAACATAATATAGCTATTAAGCTATAGGGCAGAATGAAAAAGAGTAATGCTAAAAAGGAAAAACCAACCAAGGTTTTCATTTTTTTTTCTTGCCTAATTTTATTTATTTATTTTATTAATATATAATGTATTATTTGCTTCAGGGGTACAGGCCTCCCAAACTGCAGTTTTTATTTAACATTCATCAGATCATCTCAACTTCTTTTATCAGTTCTGTTGTCATTTAGAACCAAACTTTTCTTAAATTTCTCAGTCTCAAAGTTTTGAGCCATCTTTCAATTTCAATATATTGTACATTCCTCATTCCATCTCGTGAAATATTGCTATTATCTCAAAAATACTTCTCTACATGCTAATTTTAACTATTTAACATACAGATAAGTATAGAAACCTCTTAAACAGTGTTCTTTGAGCTTCTTCTCTGCATTTAATTTATTGTGCATATTATCCTAGAAGACCACTTCAACCTTGTCATCACTAGTAATGACAGCCTAGTAGGGGCAAAATCAAGTCTACATCATTATTCTTACCCAGATATACTCTATATTTCCATGTACTTGTTTAACTCATGCCTCAAATTTACTTTAAGAAGCATAACACTGAGGCGAGTTTTGGCATAGGCTATGAAAGTATAACATGCTAGTAAATGAGAAAACAAGCATACATATATAAGATACATGCACATATATTATATATATAGTATAATATACTAAAATACCTATGGTATATATATAGTATGCTATACTATATATATATTTATTCTAAAAAATGAGACACAAATAGGAATTTAGAAAAATCAACTCAAATCTTGAGCATTGTCACTTCAAATCCACTCTGAGGCCCTACCACTTGGAGAACCTACAGTTTTTTGATGTCTCCAATAATAAAAGTCTTATGATCACTTTGACTGCTAAGGACAGTGTCTTTTCAGTAATTAAATGTTCAGTCAGGGGGAGGAGTCAAGATGGCGGAGAAGGAGCAGCTGCAACGACATCAGGCAGCAGGAGATCAGCTAGATCGCCTATCAAACCATTCCGAACACCTACAAATTCAACAGGAGATCGAAGAGAAGAAAAACAACAATTCTAGGAACAGAAAATCGACCACTTTCTAAAAGGTAGGACCAGCGGAGAAGTGAATCCAACACGACGGGAAGATAGACCCCAGGGGGAGGGGCCGGCTCCCGGCAAGCGGCGGAACAACGGAGCAAAGATCAGGACTTTTAAAGTCTGCTCCACGGAGGGACATCGCGCCAGAGGCTAAACTGGGGGAAGACCTCGTGGGGACAGCGTGGACTCAGGTCCCACGGGGTCACAGAAGGATCGGGGGTGTCTGAGTGTCACAGAGCTCACAGGTATTAGAGCGGGGAAGCCGGCTGCGGAGACAGAGCCGAGGTTTCCTAGTGGTCTGTGACACGGGCCGGTGCTCTGTGCGAGGGGTCCCCACAAGATCCGGGGAGACTCCGGCCCGGGAGAGCTCAGGGATCCACGGGTTCGGAGACTCCAGGTGGGACTCTGCCAGAGACAGAGACGCTAGGTCACAGGCTGGATGAGCTCGGAGCTCCCAGAAGCCCGTGAGACGGGACTGAAGATGCACGATTTTCTCCGAGCGCGGTTTGCGGGCGCGCGCGGTCTGCGGGCGCGCGCGGTCTCCGGCACAAACGTGGGCTGGGGAGACCTGAGGGATTAAATGCTTTTCTCTGAAGGCGCACTGAAGACTGGGGCCCCGAGCTCTCAGCTCCTCCGAACCGGAGATTGGGAGGCCGCCATTGTCATTCCCGTCCTCCGGAACTCTACGGAAAGCGTTCAGGGAACAAAAGCTCCCGAAAGCGAACCTGCGAGGATGACTTAGCCCGGCCCCTGGTAAGGGCGGTGCAACTCCGCCTGGGGCAGAGACACTTGAGAATCACTACAATAGGCCCCTCCCCCAGAAGATCAAAGAAATCCAGCCAAGACCAAGTTCACTTAACAAGGAGAACAGCAGATTCTTATCTGGACAAAATGACAAGGCAGAAAAACTCACCACAAAAAAAAGAACAGGAGGCAGGACCAAAGGCTAGGGACCTAATCAATACAGACATTGGTAATATGTCAGATCTGGAATTCAGGATAACGATTCTCAAGGTTCTAGCCGGGCTCAAAAAAGGCATGGAAGATATTAGAGAAACCCTGTCAGGAGAAATAAAAACCCTTTCTGGAGAAATAAAAGAACTAAAGTCCAATCACGTTGAAATAAAAAAAGCTATTAATGAGGTGCAATCAAAAATGGAGGCTCTTACTGCTAGGATAAATGAGGCAGAAGAAAGAATTAGTGATATAGAAGACCAAATGACAGAGAATAAAGAAGCTGAGCAAAAGAGAGACAAACAACTACTGGACCACTAGGGGAGAATTCGAGAGATAAGTGATGCCATAAGACGAAACAACATTAGAATAATTGGGATTCCAGAAGAAGAAGAAAGAGAAATAGGAGCAGATGGTATACTGGAGAGGATTATTGTAGAGAATTTCCCTAATATAGCAAGGGGAACAAGCATCAAAATCCAGGAGGCGCAGAGAACACCTCTCAAAATCATTAGGAACCGACCCACACCCCGCCATCTAATAGTAAAATTTACAAGTCTTAGTGACAAAGAGAAAATCCTGAAAGCAGCACAGGACAAGAAGTCTGTAATGTACAATGGTAAAAATATTAGATTGGCAGCAGACTTATCCACAGAGACCTGGCAGGCCAGAAAGAACTGGCATGATATATTCAGAGCACAAAACGAGAAAAACATGCAGCCAAGAATACATTATCCAGCTAGGTTATCATTGAAAATAAAAGGAGAGATTAAAAGCTTCCAGGACAAACAAAAGCTGAGTTTGTAAACACCAAACCAGCTCTACAGGAAATATTGAAAGGGGTCCTCTAAGCAAAGAGAGACCCTAAAAGTATTACCAGAAAGGAACAGAGACATTATACAGTAACAATCACCATACAGGCAATACAATGGCACTAAATTCATATCTCTCAATAGTTACCCTGAATGTAAATGGGCTAAATGCCCCAATCAAAGGACACAGGGTTTCAGAATGGATAAAAAAACAAAACCCATCAATATGCTGCCTACAAGAAACTCATCTTAGACCTGAAGACACCTCCAGATTGAAAGTGAGGGGGTGGAAAACAATTTACCATGCTAATGGACATCAGAAGAAAGCTGGGGTGGCAATCCTTATATCAGATCAATTAGATTTTAAGCCAAAGACTATAATAAGAGATGAGGAAGGACACTTCATCATACTCAAAGGGTCTGTCCAACAAGAAGATCTAACAATTTTAAATATCTATGCCCCTAACATGGGAGCAGCCAACTATATAAACCAATTAATAACAAAATCAAAGAAACACATTGACAAGAATACAATAATAGTTGGAGACTTTAACACACCCCTCACTGAAATGGACAGATCATCCAAGCAAAAGATCAACAAGGAAATAAAGGTCTTAAA
>RCUC01127665.1:0-59440 GCA_003697995.1 Taxidea taxus jeffersonii
CCTCTCCCTCCTCACCCTCCCTCTCCGTCCTCACCCCTCCTTCTCCGTCCTCAACCCTCCCTCTCCGTCCTCACCCCTCCCTCTCCGTCCCTCCAGTCCTCCATCCAGGCAACCACGGGCACTTTTACTGTCTCTGTGGTTTTATATTTCCCCGAATGTCAGAGCTAGAATCTCACAGCATGGAGCCTCTTCAGACTGACTTCTTTTACTAAGTGATAGACATTTAAGGTTCCTCTGTGGCTTTTCATGACTTGAAGGCTTGTTTCTTTTTAGTGATGAATAATATCCTATTGTCTGAGTGGACTACGGTTTATTTATCTTTGTACCTACTGAAGGATACCTTGATTGCTTCCAAGTTTTGGCAATTCTGAATAAACTTGGAACTATAAATATCAGGAAGTGTAAATAAACTTGGAAATGTTCTGTAAACATTTGTGTGCAAGATTTTGTGTGGTCATAAGTTTTCAAGTCCTTTGGGTAAATGCGAAGGAGTGTGTTTGCTGGATTGTGTGTTTAGTTTTGTGAGAAACCTCTGAGTTGTCCTCCAGAGTGCCCGCAACGTTGCGCATTCCTGCCAGCGCGAATGGGGCTCCGCGTCTTCGGCGGCGCGCGGTGTCATGTGCATTGTTGGCTCTAGGACCCCCGTCCCTGCAGCCAGGAAGGAACTCCAAATCTCCTGGTTGGCTGATTTACGGGACTCTGGCTGCTCTGAGTGTGTGCTCCATGCTTGCTGGCCCATACAAGGGCATAGTGTGTCCATAGTGGACACACTCACAGGTGCCTCCCGGTCCCCCTGCCATCAGGAACCTCCTCCTCCTTCTCCAGTAACGTCACCAGAAGGATCCTCCCTTCATCCTCTGGTCTCCCCCACACCCTCTCCTGGGTGTCCTCAGAGACTGTGTCTGTGAGGTTCAGAGGGGTCTGGTCCCGAGGACCTCAGGATCCCATTGGGGACACAGGCGCGCCTTCGCACAGTGAGTGACAGGCTGTGGAAAGACGCAGTGATGGGCGGGCGGGGCAGGAGCCACGTAGTCGGGGAGCGCAGCTGAGCCCAGCACGCGGGGCAAAGTGCTGGAAGGGACAGGGGAGCTGTGGAGAAGTACAGAGAGCGGGGTTAGGGAAGGTTGAGAGGCTGGGATGTATTGGGGGAAATTCAACCTAACGGGCTTTGAGTTGGGGTTTATTGATAATGGAGCTCATGACCTTTTGTCAGAGGGGGAAGGAGACATACCAAATGTACTTTTCAGGAAATTCATTCCAAATCTGCTGATTTCATATGTAGCCTTCCTGAGGCCAGCAGGAGAGGAAACACCCAGTGTCCAAGGGACGCTGCTGAGGTATGGCGAGGGGTGCAAAGGTGTGAGGTGTGGGGTTGTTCATGAGTCTCCTGGAGACTTTACTGTCCCCGGGGGTCACTGGCTCAGTGTCCCGTGATGTGGTTGGGAGCCGCACTGGGTCAATGGGACGATCACGGACCCCTCAGAGTACACTGTGGGTTATGTCCCCACGTGTTCGTGATGCGGTGATGCTGCTGTGGGTACCTTCCTTTCATCACCCATGAGACACATTTTCCTGAGAGCGTAAGATTTTGAAGAGGAAGGCCTTTCTGAAGTCCCTTTTCTGTGTGTGCATCTCGCGTCCTGAGCAGGAGTTCCTCTCCCAGGGATCCCTGCAGAGAAGTGTCTGCAGGGCGTCTTCCATCAGGTGCCCCCTGGCCCCCCAGCGCTTTCTTGCGTATTTTCCTTACATCCTGGGAACATGCCTCCCACCTTTAAAGAGACTCGTATTTATATCAAAGAAGGAGTGGGTGACAGAGCCAGTAGCCAAGATTCCGTAAGTCCCTTTACTCTGTCCTACTCCTGACTGTGTCTGTGACAACTGCTCTTTTCTTGTTCTCACTTCTGGTGATGTGGCGTCATGGTGACCGTTATGCAGCCAGCATCTCCCAGAACCTGTCTCCTTTGTTCCCACATGTCCCCTGCGCCCTGCTCAGGCACTTAACCGAACCAGGACAGTGCCCTTCGCGGGTGTGGAGGGGATACGTTTGTAGCAGCGATGTCCTTGCTCACCTCCAAGCCCGCCAGTAAGTGTGTGCCTTTCAAGGGCTGGAAAATTAATCAACTTCAGAAAACCTTCTGTTGCAACTAAAAATATAGGCCCGGTCACTGCTTCTCAAACTTCTCAAACTCCTTCTACTGACTTATGAATCACGTAGGGATTTCGTTAAAAGGCAGATTCTCACTCAGTGGGTCTGATGCTGCTGGTCGCAGAACCAGGGTTTGAAACGCAAGGGGGCCGATGACTTTTACTAGAGAACAGACCAACCCTACGTGGTCAGATGCAGGGAGAGGTTAAAAACAAGCGACGTAATACAGAGTCTGGCTCAGAACCACACGGGAGGGACAATTACAGGGCCATTGTTGGAGGCTTCTGGGGATGAGAGGGAACAGCAATGCTGCGGACTTCAGAGTAGGGGGATTTCATGGGTCATTGCAACACTGGCAACGTACTTCCCATAGGTGATTTTAGTTTTTACCTCTGGGAAGACAGGACAGAGACCACGCACGTGCGTGCGTATCTGTGTCTGTGCACAGGCACCCTGTGCTATGTGTATGCACACTGTAGAGTGTGTGTACGGGCACACTGTGCGCACACCTGTGTCACATCGTGTCACGCATCGCTTACCAGCTCTCCGCAGCTCTGAGTCCCGCAGGACGTGCAGGCTGCTGGCACGCAGCACGTGGCTAGTCCCTTCGGCTCCATAGAAGGAATCCACTCCCCTGTCCTCGGTCAGACCCTGCCACCCACCCGGCAGGGTGGGGGACACGGATGCATGAGGTGGGGGAGGAGACGGCCAGGTGGCAGGAGACGGTGGGGGTGGGGTGATGCTACGGGCTGCGGGCTGGAGACAGGTGAGTTTACATGCACGAGGCTGAGCTCAGGCACATGTGGCCTTGACCACCAGCCTTCCCAGAGTCTGAGTCTCATCCAGAGCCGAGGAGGGCTGTTTGCCCGGAACGAGGAGCTGCCCATGCCTGTGTCCTCCAGGAGGAGCAAGTCGATGGCTCCGGTCATTCCCACAGGAGATGAAGCCCTGATGGCAGCCCTTAGGGTCTGTTGTGTGCTCGCTGTGCTTGGATGTCCCCCAAGCAAGGGCCAACCGGCATTTTGCATGCTGACCCTCCAGTCCCAGGGAAGACCTCCCTATCCACCATGGTATGAGTCCCTAAGGGGAACGCTGCCTCTTCTTTTGGGAACTTGAGAGTGAGGAGCTGGGCCGGAGGACTTCCTGCAGCAGGCATCCCTTTGGCAGCTGGCGTCCAGGGGCACCCTGACCGGGGTGGAGTCGGGTTCCCTGCACAGCTGACAGGTATGACTGCCCGGCTGCGACAGGGAAGGAGGGCTCCTGAAGTGCAGAATCTGCCCGAAGAGGCCCTCACTCCACATGAAGCGTGCGCTCCAGGGGCACGGGGAGATACTAGGGGACAAGAAGGTCCTCTGCGGCCACCAGACACCTGCTGTGTGCTGAGCAGGGTCTGTGCTTGGGATAAGCTGCCGTGCCTCTGGCGTGAGTCTCTGCCAGGTCTCTGGGAAGGCCCAGCGAAGGGGCGAGTCCACAGCAGCCGACAGAAGCATGGGACGTGAGCAGATTTCCAAAGTCCCTCTTTTCAAATGGAGTCCTTTCCACTGGGTAGAAGGGAGCCCTGCTGTGCTGTGCCTTGGAGTTCCGGGGTCCTGGGAGAGCTTCACCCAACCTCGGAAGGATGGATTAAGTTTAGGTAGACTTCCTTTTGCCTTCAAACCTGAAAGGCATGGTCTTGGGGACTGTTCCAGTTAGGGTGCATGGGAGAGCCTGAAATTCGGAGAAGCACTGTGGGTGCAGAGTAGGGTTGACTTGAGTATCTGCACGTTCTGGAGGGGGGAGGAAGGACTGGTGCTGCGGGGACGTCCCCGGCGAGTGTTGTGTGGATGCCCAGGTGTGCACAGTGTTTGAGGACCACAGTTTATGGTTAAACATCCCCAGCGCCCCTGGGTGGCTCGGTCATTAAGCGTCTGCCTTCGGGTAGGTCATAGTCCTGGGGTTCTGGGATCGAGCCCCACGTCAGGCCCCCGGCCCAGTAGGGAGCCCGCTTCTCCCTCTCCAGCTCCCCAGCTTGTGTTCTGTCTCTCATTATCTCTCTCTGTCAAATAAATACATAAAATCTGGAAACAACATCATCCCTGGCCAGCACATAGGACCCAAGGCTAGGGGTGCTGGATTCCCGGGGCCGGGGGGTGATCACCCACCTGAAGACTTTCTCTTGGCTCTCTCTCTGCTGGCTTCTGAGAGCTGGCCCCCAGGCCCACCAGGCTGTCTGCCACATCTGTGCCCATTCCCCGCTTCTCCTTAAGGCCCTGGCTCCACTGGCCTCTCTCTGGTCCTTTCCTGTCTCAGGCTTCTGGCACGTGCTGCAAAGCCTCCCTGACACGGGACCTTCCTCTGTGGTAGAGCTGCTCCCTTCATCCCTGTCGGGGTCATTGTGCCCTTGGTGAGGCCTTGCCTGCCCCCCTCCCAGGGGCTCCCATCCCCGTCCCTATCAGGCAGTGACCACTACCCCTTCCCAGCTCTTTATGGCTGTTCCACAGAGACACTGTTCCATGAGTGGTCGTGAGAACCCGGAGACCGGCCGGAGACTGTGGTTCAGATGTTCTGTGAGGGGACAGCAGCCCCTCCAGGCCGCCACACTGCCACGTGCTCACTTGGGGAATACAATGGCAGGGAGCGGACGCTGCAGGGGGAGCACGAGCCTGGTTTTAGAAGGTCATCGTGTTAGACACAGGATCGGCCGCAGGCTGAGCTCAGGGCTGGCGGAAAGCAGGCAATTGGGCCAGAACACAGAGCAGGAGCCAGGAGGGAAGAGGGCGCACTGACAGGACACGAGGTGGCCTGCCTAGCCCGTGGCCAAATGTGGCCTGGCGGACATCCATCTCCACACAGCCCCAGCCGCCAGGCCTTGGCAGGCGATCTCGTGGGCTCACTTCCTGGAGGTTGCCAAGCCCAGAGAGAGCCTTCACTCTCTGTTACTCAAATTCACATCTAGCAGATACTTTTGATGCTGATTTTCTATTCTGGGCCATAGTTAATGTAATTCGATGTCTTTGTTTCTTGAAGTACAGTTGCATGCTTGGAGGGTGGTGTCTCTTGGGTTCCGTCAGGCCCAGAATTACATCCAGTAGGACATGGGGTCTGCACTAAGGGTTTGGACATGTGCTGATTGAGTTGGTAGGCCCAGGGGGCGAGGCTAACAGCGGTGCGCACTCGTGAAAAATGGGAAGGTCAGAGAGCTCCGCGGGAGAGTCGCCAAGAGCTGCGCAGCACACACATGCCACGGGTAAAGAACAGAAACAGGACAGGATGATCATATTATGCTGGATGTGGAGAGAAAGAAGAACAAGGTATTCAACACTAAGGGAGGTTTTCTAATTTACCGTTCAGTGGGGAGAGGGGGTAGACTTAAGCCCACATTTACTTTGTTCAAGGGAAGGATGAAAATCTTTGAAAGCCACATTGCAGGGAGAACTGTCAGGTTCACATGGAGACGGAGTTAAAATCGAGTGTGTGTGTGTTCCAAGGAGCCAGAATTCCGTGCCCTCGCCACTGTTGCCACAGATCTTGGGCTGGTGATTTCGGGCTGTTTCCTGAGGCGCTGCCCCGAGTGCTGAGCTCCCCAGCTCCCCGGGGACGTCTGCAGCAGCGTGGATCGATGGGGGCCATCCGCCTGACTCTGCAGCCCAAGAGAGCTGCTCCCAACCTGCAGAGTGCGGGGCCCGCCTGAGCACCGCCTCGGCCCGCGGCGTCCCTGTCTGTGCATCCCCGCACCCAACCTGCTTCAAGCCTTGAGGAGACCTGGGGGGCACCATAGGTCACTTCCTAAAAGAGGATGACATCCTGCCTCCCTCAAGCCGACCAGAGAGAGCAGTCTGAAATATCTAGGCTGAAGACTCGGCTTCGAGCACAATGTAAAGCGCCTCTCGTGACATCTCTCTAGATTTATCTTCCCTGCTCCCTGTTTTGCAACTGCCTGTCATTCCCAACAGGTACCAGATTATTTTCACACGTCTGTGCTTTGGCCATATTTGTTTCTCGTGCCTGGAAAACCTCTTGCATTCGTTGGGTAGCTAATTGCCCCTCATCCTTCAATGTCTAGCTAAGACATCATGTCCAGAGAGTAAATGGAGGCTGCCAATATTCTGTGTGCGGTGTGTGCCCAGCGCTGGTGGGGTTGTATGAGGTGCTCTCTCCCTGTGGTTGGCTGCTTTACCACCAAGCAAGATCCTCTGAGGCTCCGCATACAGGGGGCCGGTCCTGGTCCAGGGCCTGGGTCTGTGCCTGACTTCCCATGAGGTGCAGGCACCTGCTCAGGAATGTGAAGGCAGCGCTTCTGCCTCGGGGCTGCTTTCCCTGCCCCGGAGGCTCTGGCGTCAGGCAGACTCCCAAAGAGCCGAAGCCCACACTCCATTTCGGGAAAAAAATCAGGAAGAAGAAGGGGTACCCTTCTCCCCAGACTGATGGTCACTCCCAGGAGGTTGAGAAATGGAATAGAGGGAGGGAGTCAGGGCATGTGCCATCCGTGGGACGCTGTTAGGAGCTCATCCTGCTCACCCCTTCTCAACCCCATGGGCCTGGGGGTGGGGAGGCTGTCTGCGTCCCCATCTGCGCGTGCGCAACGGCCGTGCCGGGCAGCAGAGTGGCGTACACCCTGGGTTGCCTGGATTCGGTGCAATCACTATGAGGTGCTTTTCAAATTGCAGAACAAGTTGAAACATATTGGCCCAAGAATGGTGCTTAGTTCGCATTAACTGTGCAGTCTGTCTTTCTCTTGTGTCCATTGTGAGTTTTCACATTTCCATGAGATACTAGGACTCTTTGTAGAAGTAAATTTACTCTTCGTGCAGGTGCTTGGAAACACTCCTGTGTGAGACGCAACAGTTCATAGCCCCGTGCGTCTTCAGGGGTCCTAAACAGTCTGTCTGCCCAGTGTCCCTCATTCCTGCTGCAGGTCCTGCTCAGGGTCTTCGCTCTGAGACATGCGTGCTCTGGGTCCTGCTGTCATGTTTAGTTCTGACAGCCTGTGGGCGCCCGGGGCTCCACCTAACGGTCTCCGGGATCCCTGACTGGCCCTGTGGGTCTGGGGCCAATTCGTGCCTGGTCCTGCAGGGACAGTGTGACAGGGATCTAGTCCTGCCCCGGCTCGGGCAGCATTCGGAGGACGCAGAGTTGTTGCAGGTGGAGTCTGGAGAGTGCCTGTGAGTTGGCTCGGGAGGTTGGGAGGGGGAGTGTTCGCTGGGGATGTGAACGCGTGCATTCCAGCCCAGGGCCTAATTGGCTTGCTATTTAACACACCCGAAGCCGCCTACAGCCTAGAGGAAGCAAGAAAACAGAACGTGGAGTGGGGCAGGGGTGTTCCGCGGTGAGCCGAGGGCACACAGCATTGCCGAGGTGCAGGCATCCTTCGGCCCTGAGCTTGGAGCGGTGGTGTCGGTGGAGCGCACCCACGGAGAACCTTCTGGGGGTGGAGGTGTGGCGTTGAGTCCCATTCCTCTGTGGCCAGGCCCCCCTCTGAGAGACCCGTCCTGCAGAGTATTATGCAGCGAGTGGACCAGAGGAGCTTGTGGGCAGAGGAGCGCTGCCAGCAGCCCACCGACTAGGAGCTCCTCCGTGTTGCCAGGGGGCCCAGCCCCGGGTTCTGACCATGCCAGCCCAGACCTGCCCCTGCGTGCCTGACTCCCCCACACTGGTGGCTTTGCCATGTGGGACACGGTTCCACCCAAATCCTCCGCTGTTTGGATGGCAGTGTCACTCTCAAAGGTGCCCTTCCACACAGCAGTCAGCTCGCCTCCCAGTGGCTAGAGAGCAGATGGCCCCCCGGAATATAGCAGTGCTCATGGTCTGTCCAGGGGCGTTCCCGAGTGAGGGCCTCCAGGACTCTGTCCTCCATCCGCCCCGGGCCATGCAGGGAGCAAGGGAGGATAGCTGCAGTCTGAGGGTTTCCAGCCGCACTCAGAAGAGCTTCTGTGGGCTCGCGGTGTGGTTCTGCGCGAGCAGGCTTCTGTTCAAGCATCCCGGTGCACCTGCAGCCGAGCGCGGCTGTTCTCCCTGCCAGTGGCCCGCCCTCAGGTCACCGATGGGCGCCGGCGGGGACAACAATCTGAAACGTGAACCATCTAGTCAGTGGGCCGTGAGAAGGGGTTTTCCAGTGCCGATAAACACCATGTAGTGAACTATTTTGTTTTCCCATAAAATACACGAATCGAACAAATGGTACCTTCAATTAGACCTGAAAGAAAAGAAATGACAGTGTAAAGGATCTTTGTATAACCAAAAAATCCTTTTTTTGGTTTACCTGAAATCCAAAATTCATGAAAATTTCTGTAACCATGCTATAGATTACTCTTCTATCCAAATTGCTGTTTTCAGAATGTGTGGACAAGTTAGGTGACGTGCTTCTTACGCTGTGGTCCCATGAGCTCGTCAGTGTTCCCCCATTGCAGAAGCCAGCACTCGGCTGTCCCGGACCCAGTTCCCTGGGTCGCTCTGATAGGTGGGTCACTTGGTCACACCTGCTCTGCTCCCTGAGAAGCCAGGGCTGTGCGTTCCAGAGCCCGCACCTGCTCTCAGCCCTAAAGCAGACGCCGGCGTGGTACACGGTTATTTTCTGCATAAATAAGAGTTTAGACGTGTGAGTGTGATGCCTGAGAGACTGCAGAAGCAGGAAAGCAGGGACGAGCAGCAAAATGACGTATGCTCGACAGGCCTTAGTGACAGTCCTTGAGGACCTAGGAGTCGTTTCACATCTGGGTCCATCACCACCTCAGGAGAAGAAGGGGCTGACCGTGCGGTGGCTGTCAGCTCCAGCAGGATGTTAGGGAGTGTCTCTGTGTCCCCACGGGCAGCATAGGAAAGACCCTTTCTCTGTGCTTGAGACTCAGGGAGCATTAGCACGTGTCCTTTAGGTCATACGGCAAGTAATCCCGTCCTTCACGCTTTTAGCCTCCGTCACTCATCTGACAAAGATAGGTTCGTGTCTGCTTCTCTTGTCCTGGCCATGAAGAGAAGAACCGGGTGGACTCTCTGTGCCCCGGGTGCCTTCGCATGTCGTTTAGACACAGAAGGCCGCCGGGGGTGACAGGCAGAGGTGGGCATCATGGAAGGCTGCCTGGAGGAGTCACCTGGAGCTGGGCTATATAGCACCAGGGCCAGCAAGGAGCGGCACGCCTGATCGCATTTGTTTGTTTTAAGACATTTTCCGACATCTTTACTTGTGTGTCATTTTGTCAAGAGCTGCCTTTCTCTTGCAGCTTTTTGCTTCAAGCTCTGAATTCATCACACGCGACCACGTGGATGGCAGGCGCTCTTTCCTCCCCAACACCTCATGCCTCTTGGTGTGCTCATCTTTTCACAGGAAGCCGCTGGAGGTTTACCCCGTGTATTATATACCGTTGTTGCTCTACCCTAGAAACATTGTCCCTTAAATTCTTGCCTATGTTTTGTGATGAGAATTGGGGAAACCACCAAATAGTGAGTATTCAGCACCTTAATAAACTGTTCATTTATCTGAGATCTTGGTTTTTCGAGAAAGAAAATCATCTCATCTGAGTAATGATATTGTGCCCTTTTTGTTCGCTGATGAATACAAATGCTTGATGTGACTTCACTGATGTATTACTTGGGTTCATATCTACATGTCAACGGCAGGCTTAAACCTTATTGCTTTGTAATAGATGTTTCAACTGATTTAAAGAGATCCACGTCTGTTTGTTTTCCATAAAAATTTTGATCAGTTTTGCAAGTAAGACTTTGTCAAATATCCTTTGACTCTATATTGCGAAGATAATCGGCCATATCCAGCTACCGGCTTATTAAATCATCACATTAGTCAGTTTCCTAATATTGCTTCCTGAATCCTCCAGAGTATATCTCCATTGTGTTAGTGGCATTGTTAATTTTCTATATCACTAAATTTCTACTGTCTTTATTCTACTTGGAATTTTCTGTTTGTATCCATTGGGGAGATGGTTCCCTAAGTTTTTTGTGATGCGTTTCTCAGGTTTCTGATAGCAGAGCTGAGCCAGCTTCGTGAATTAATTTCTCTGTGCCGTATACTGTACATGGTACAGGAGTGATGCTGTCCCTCCTGGGAGAACAGAACTATAAATGTGGCTGTGGCCATCAGCATTTACGAGGTGCTTTGGGGCCGCAGAGCGAATCATCTCCGTGGCCCAGGGTGGTCTAAGCCGCCCTGCCCCCTCCTGCGTGTGCCTTGGTGATGCTTGCCTCCAGGAGAGGAAGCGCCGCGCCACGCCTTGTCCCGGGCTGTGTCTGTGCTTCCGCGGCCTGCCTGCGCGTGTTCCATCGGGAGAGCCCGGCTTCCTCTGTCCTGAGCCCCTGGAGTCTTGGGTCTGCTCCTCAGAGGAAAGCGGAGACCCTGCTGCGGCCTCTTCCTACTTCCCTCATGAGCCACCCGCCGCCGTGCGCCATGCCGTGGCCGCAGGTTCAGGGGGGCTCTCTCCTCCTGCTGTGCTCCCAGACTCCCTCCCTCCTGCCCCTGCAGGCCCTCCTCACCACCACCCCGGCCCCGGGTCACCCAGAGGCTCCTTTTTGTTTTAAATTTCCCAAGGCCTTTCCTGGCCAACCTGAAAGAAAGCAGTGGCAGTATCCGTGCTGTGGGAGGGGTGACGGCACCCTCTGTTGCCCAAGCCAGCGTGCTCCTGAGAGGACGGCGCTCCTAGGAGTCACACCCAAGGCAGCCTGTAAACCCAGACTGTGGACGGGGTGCGCCTGATGCGCTCCTGCCCTGAATCAGACCGGCCAGCCGGCGGCTGCGCTGGGAGCTCTCGTCTCTGCTCCCCGGAGAAGCCGAGGCAGAGTGCAGGAAGGAGGGTCGGACACAACCCGGGAGTCCGGCCCTCTCCACTCCCCGTGGCTTTCCCCTTAGCGCTCGGTCACCGGCGGGTGTGTGGTTTCGTCCTTGCTGTGTGCGCCTGAGCCCCACGTGAGCCAGGACGGCGAGTCTCCACGCAACCCCGGGGACAGGGTCTCCCTGCCACGCGCACTGCGGGCTCTCTAGGCATCTGCAGAGAAAACAAGGCCATAAATATTTGCTATTCTTGCTACTATCAAGATTTTCTAATTAGCCTTGAATTATACATAATATTCTCTAATGAATTAAGAACCATCTGCTGCTGTTGATACTCCCACGTACGTGGCCATTTCTGAACTTAACTGGGGAACGTGCGTTCCTCCTCAGACTCAAAGAACTCGTGGGTAAAAATGCGGGAGGATTCCAAGAGCTCGGTCTCTGCTCCTCTGCTCTGCTGCCCTCAGAATGGAAACAGTCAAACGCAGCAGGGGAAGATGACCTCCACCCTTGTGGGAAACAGTTGATCATGTCAACAGAAGAGCTTTGGGACATTAATGAAGAACGTGCTGTAGAGGGACAGAATGGAAGGAAGTCATGGATGGACCATCCCAGTTTGAGAAAGAAGGACAGAGTCACAACACCCGGTTGGGAATTAAGATCATCGGTGGTAGGAGAGCAGAAGTTCGAATGCCTGTGGTTTCCTTACTCATGGTGCTCTTGACCACCTGCGCTCCCTGAGTGCGACTACGGAAGATGGATGCTTGCGTGCTGGTGGGTTGATCTGTGTGGGAATGTGTGCCCTGATGACTGTGCCCGGGGAGGAGCCTGTTACCTGTCTGTGGTGCTGCTCCGTTCCTTCTCATTTGAGAAGGGAGCTGCTTCTCCGTTTTCTCTGGGTTTCAGGAGCATGAGTGCATGCAAGAGTGCTTCGCAGAGGTCCCGTATATTGAGGAAGCGTGCCTAGTGTTATCACATTTGAGTTTGCAAGTAGAGCATGGAGAAAATCTCCATTACTGCAAAGGATGAGTGACGATTATAAGCGGCCATGTTTTACTTCCACTTGGAAGCGTTGACATCCTGGAGAGTTCCATCACTCTTTGAGGGAATTAGGCTTCTGTCCTAATTTTTGTGGCACCACTGATAGGTTTTCTGAGTTAATTCTCTCCTTAAGCTACACTGTATAATTCCACATTACCGACTATTACCTTCTCCCTCGTCATCATACATATATCATTCTCTCTTCCCCACCAAAAAGCTCCTATTTTCCCTGAATCGGATATAAAGTAAACAGTGTGATGTAAACAGTAGTAACATAATTAGGGGATAAATTCTGTTCTGTCTTGGTTGATGGAAAGTAATGAAAAATCAAGGTAATGAGGAGACATTTTTTTCCAACCAAAGGCACTGTTTGTCACTACAGCGAGACATAACAAGACGATAGCTCTGCATTTTTAAAGCAGGGCTACAGGGTGGGATGAAAAAGGATGAGTTTGAACCAATTAGTGGGTGGATGACATTTCTCTTTCCTCTACCAGACGACTGATGAAAGTTTAAAATATTAAAGAAAAAAAATCATTGCATAATAAGGGCTGTTTTAAAAAAATAGTATGACTAGAATTCTGATCCTTGCTTCCTCTTCCTTTTTGTGAGCAGGAGAGAAATCCAAGCTAAAATAATGTATTTATTAACTGTCTTCTTGACAGGCTGATAGCATTTTAAGATGTGATTTATTAAAAACCGCGGGTGGCTCCAACACCAGAGATACCACTAAGTCAGCAGCGCTGACTTATCTGGTTCCCAAAAGATTTCCAAAAGGATAGGCATTGTTTGACATGGGGAGCCCCAATGGTTAAATTACCCCCCTACCATCATTACAGAGGGATTGCAATGACGGTTTAACCCTCCCCAAGCGAGTCGGACCATTTCCTGCTGGACCTCCAGGAATGGAAACAGGGGGACGATAGGTAGATACTCACGGAGCACCAACCGTAGCTCATCTCCATCAAGCAGCCATGGGCTGGGGAAGAAGCCTCAGGGTCCTTATCATGAAGAACACTCAGGGTATTTTCTTGTCTTGTCTTTTTTTTTTTTTTTTCAGATTTTATTTATTCATTAGAGAGAGAGAGAGAGAGAGAAAGAGCACAAGCAGGGAGAGGGGCAGAGGGAGAAGGAGAAACAGGCTTCCTGTAGAGCTGGGAGCCCGGTTGATGGGGGCTTAATCCCAGGACCCCGGGATCATGACCTGAGCCGAAGGCAGACGCGCCACCATCGGAGCCACCCAGGTGCCCCTCAGGATATTTTCAGCTTTGATTTTTTGTTTTATGTGTCTCTTTAATATTAATTCATATGAAGAAAGAGTCAAGTTAATCAGTTCATCAAAATGGTAGTTTTCAGGTGCACGGAATGTTTGAGGCATCATGGTAGGCAGAATTTAAATTATAAGAATGCTTAGAATTAGGATCTCTACTCTCCAACAGCTTATTATACTTCTCCTTTGGCACTTACCTGGCATTCGTGGAGCATTTCCTAGGGCCCAGGAGGAAAGCATGTCCAGAGGGGCAAGGCAGAGATCTCCCAAGTGAGAAATACACCTGAGTAAGCGCATCTGTAAGGATCAGTCTGGAGTGAATCCTCACTGCCAAGTCCTGAGCACCTGAGAATGAGCCTGCTTGGAAGATACAAAGTATCTAGTAAATGTTCCTGAATTGACAAATGCTTATACACAAGTTCATTTCAAGTTCATTACTTATACATAAGTAAGGGCCCCTTTACACTCAAGGTTTCACTTCACCCTCCTGACTACCCTAATGGAATACAGAACAGAAAAGCAATGGAAAAATTCAATGAAACCAAAACTTTATTCTTTTTTTTTTTAAAGATTTTATTTGACAGGGAAAGAGTGAGCAAGTACATAAGCAGCAGTAACAGCAGAGGGAGAGGGAGAAGCAGGGTTCCCACTGAGCAGGGAGCCTGATGCAGGGCTCAATCCCAGGACCCTGAGATTATGACCTTGAGCTGAAGAGAGCCACTTAACCCACTGAGCTCCCCCCCTGCCGCAGCTTCATTCTTGAAAAAAAAAAAGTCAACAAAATTGTTAAGGTTTTAGTTAACTGGTGAAGAAAATATGAGAGACAGCTCAAATTGCTAAAATCCAAGTGAATAAAGAGACATTACAACCAACCTCCAGAAAGAAAAAGAATTATAAGGTAGCATCCAGAATGTGGGAAGATACTCTGATAAATGTGATAAAAATGTTTGGAACCAAACAGAGGTTACATAGCACTGTGAAAGGCTAAATGCCACTGGGTAGTTTTGGTTAACTTTATGTTATGTGAATTTCACCTGAATTTAAAAAAAAACTGAAAAAATCTTTAAGAGGGTACTATAAACAATTGTAAGCCAATAAATGTATCATTTATAAGAAATAGATGAATTCCTAGACACACATTCTCAAAAGTGACTCCATAAGAAATAGAAAATCTGAATAGACCTATAAAAAGGAGAGGGATTGCATTAATAATCCACTAACAAAAAATTAGAAGTAATGACTGAGTTCATCAGGGTTGCAGAAAACAAAATCAATATACAAAAATAAATTGCATTAATGTAGACATCCCATGAACAATCCAGCAGTGAGCAAAATATAACGGAAGTAGTACAGAACTTATACTGTGACAACTATAAAATATTGTGGAAGGAAATTTAAAAATGAAATTAATGGAAAGACGTCCTATGTTCATGGACCAGATTGATAGACTTCATACTGCCAACTGACAGCACTTCCCAGTTGGTCTATCAGGTCTTAGAAATCCCTGTGAAGACCCCAGCTGATTCTCTTTCCCCCAGAAACTGACATGCTGATCCTAAAACTCATCTGAAAATTCAAGGGACCCAGAACAGCCAAAATGGCCAAAAAGAATTGATAAGGTCACACTTTCTGATTTCAAAACTTACTGCAAAGCTACAGTGATCAAGATGATATAGTTCTGGCAGATGGACTGACATAAATCACTGGGATAGAACTGACCGCCCAGAAGTAAACCCTCACAGTTATGATCAGTTGCTTTTCAACACGGGCACCAGGACAATTCATTGGAGAAAGTTGGCGTTTTCAACAGATGGTGCTTGGACAACTGGGTACTCACGTGAAAATACTGAATTTGGGTCTCTTCTCCATACCATGGACAAAAACTTGTGACTCAGAATGAATCAAAGCTTTAAATATAATAACTAAACCATTCGAATAAGGCAGAGGCAGATCATAACCTTAGAGTAAGCTGTGATTTCTTTGATGTTAGTGCCAAAAACATGGGGAAAGTAGATAAATTAGCATTCATCAAAAAATTTTAAAAAGCTTGTGCTTCAAAGAGCACCATCAAGAAAAGACAATCCACAGAGTGGGAGGAAATATTTGCCATTATGTATCTGATAAGGATTTTGTATCTAGGATATGTAAAGACCTCTTCCAAGTCAATTTTTAAAAGTACAAATAAACCAATTTTTTTTAAAAAGGGCAAAGGATATAAGTAGATGTTTTTCCCAAGGAGATAAGCAGTAGCTGAGAAACACAGGTGCCCAACGCCTTTGCAGATCATCAGGAAAATGCAGGAGAACAGCCTGAGATGCTCCTCACGCCCACTAGGATGACCATAATGAAGGGGCCAACGATACAGGGTGTCAGTGAGGGTGTGGAGAAGTCAGGCCCTAATCCACTGCCGAGGGGACCAGGTGATGGTGCAGCCAGTGAGGAAAACAGTCCAGCAGTTCCTCAGAGGAGTAACACAGAGCTGAGCTATAGCTCATAGGCCTACTCGTACATCTGTACCCAAGATAAATGAAACATATGCCCACACAAAACTTACCCACAAATGTTCAAAGCAATGTTATGAACAATAGCCGAAGTGTAGACATAACCCAGATGGCCATCAGCTGATGAGTGGACCAGTAAATGGTGGTGTGTCCTACTATGGGATGTTTTCCTGCAACAGCAAGGAGTGGGATCCTGACACTCACTATGACATGGGAGAACCTTGAAAACAGTGAAAGAAGCCAGGAACAGGAACCACGTCTTACAGGATTCCGTTCCTAGAAAATGTCGAGAAGAGGCAGAGCTTCTCAGAAAGTAGATCAGTGGTTGCCTAGGGTTGACAGATGTGGATGTGTGTGGCATTTCTTTGGGATGTGATAAAAATGTTCTAAAATTGATGGTGGCTGTGGTTGCACAGATCTGTGAGCATACTCCGAACCAGTGGGTAAACTGGATGGTATGGGACTCTGTCTCAGTACAGCTCTCCCCAACCCAGCACACGGTGGACCCTCTGACACATAGTCACCACTGCTGTTATTTAGAAGACAAGGGCTCTGACAACCCGTGTGTAGTTCCAGCTTGGTCAAAGTGCTGAAGCTCTTGGGGTGGCTACAGGGAAACATGAAGTCTGGTCTTCTATCCTGACCCTCACTCTGTTCCTACTCTGCATTTTGTTATATACAAAAGAGCTGTGGGCACCTGGGGGGCTCCGGGGGTGGAGCCTCTGCCTTCGGCTCAGGTCATGATCCCAGGGTCCTGGAATCGAGCCCTGCACCGGGCTCTCTGCTCAGCGGGGAGCCTTCTTC
The DNA here is from genome assembly GCA_003697995.1 of Taxidea taxus jeffersonii. Lineage (NCBI taxonomy): Eukaryota > Metazoa > Chordata > Mammalia > Carnivora > Mustelidae > Taxidea > Taxidea taxus. The sequence continues at coordinate 16,515 of RCUC01127665.1, forward strand.
CCTCCTCTCTCTCTGCCTGCCTCTCTGCCCACTTGTGATCTCTGACTGTCAAATAAATAGATAAAATCTTAAAAAAAAAAAAAAGCTGTTGTAGGGACTTGAAAGTATTACATAATCCCTGAATCTGAATTTTGAACTCCTTTTTCTTCAGTCTGAGGAAGAGTCAGATGTGCGTTTTGGGCATTTGTAACTTAGCGGTGTCACATTTATGACTGGACGTGGCCGACCCATGTGGTCAGCTACACATGCCATTGCACTTCGCTGTCTCCCAGGGGCTGTTGGCGGTGGGATCTGGTCTGCTGGCATGAGGAGCGAGCATTGGAGAACAACTGTTCTGGGCTAGAGCTTGGTGTTTGGACTGTCAGCTGGGATGTCCTTCTCCTTGTGGACCCCGAGGAGCCATGCCTCTGGAGCCTGATGCTCTTGCCAGCTGGGAACACTCCACTGCCCCTTTCTCTCGAGGTCTCCATTTCTGGGCTTTTCTCCAGCCCCATTGTCATGGTGACCATCCTCCTGACCTGCAGATGGTAAAGAGGAACACAAGGTCTTCTCCGGGGCACCTGACCTTGCACCTACCAGTCTTGTCCCTTGAATAGCATCTGATGGGCTGGGTTGGCAGTAGGAGGCGAAATGAGGCGGGGACTGCAAAGTGAAGGTGTCCTCCAGGCCTTTGACAGATGTTGTCGGTGCTCGTGTCCATGGACTGCTCCATCGACAAGGTGCTGTCATGGATTCATTTCCGCTCGCAGCGCTGCTGTAGGGATGACCGCTCTTGGAGGAAGGATTTAGGTAGCATGTTCAGGAGCTTGCCTGAGGCCACTCACTCACTTGCTCATCCTTTTTTTCCACCAACTTTTTTGAATGGCTTTATTGAGATATAATTAGCAAACCATGTAGTTTACCATTTTAAAGCATATAACTTAATGAGTTTTAGTGTATTTATAGGGTTGTAAAACCACCACCAGCACGATTTAATCTTAGGACATTTTTGTCCCACACAAAAGCAGTCACATGCCCGTGAGCCATCACTCCCCCTCCCAGTGCTGGACAGCCGCCAGTGTGCTTCTTGCCTCCACCGACTGACGTGCTCTGGACGTCTCCTATAAAGTGAATCACGCGTCCTGCTGGCCTCCTGTGCTCCCTTCACCCAGCACGGTGCTGTCCAGGTCCATCCGTGTCGTAGCAGGTGTCAGGACATCGTTCCTTTTATGGCTGAACACTGTCCCACCTTATGGATATGCTCGATTTGCCCATCAGTCAAGGGCTGCACACTTGAGCTCTGTCCCTCTGGGCTCTGAGGAGCCATGCTGCTGTGTAGTGATGTGCGTGTCTTGTATGTATTCCGCTGACTTTTGTTGGCTGTGTGCCGGACCCTGGGCCATGCGGTCATCATTTCAAAGGTAGATCTGGTCTTGCCTCTGTTCCATGGGGTCCTTGATTTAATAGCAGGGTAAGCTGCCATCCCAGGAGGCCCTTGATTTAATAGGAGGGTAAGCTGTGACTGTCTCATCACCTGCTGGAAAGTCCCACCCGCCAGCATCCTGGTGGTGGCCACTGTGGCCCAGCACAGAGTGTACGACAGGGCGGGATGGTGGTGACTGGGCCACGAAGCCTTCGGGGTGCGCTGAAGAGTGACTGATGTTGGGAAGGGGTTGAGGCGAGACTCAGCCTCAGAAGTCCTGAGCCCCACACCGGAAGGCCCTGCTGTCTACTTTTTATTCTGCTGATGTGTATTGATGGATGGTCTTGGGCAACGAGTCAGCTAGTACCTGTCAGTTGTCGTTCTAAGTGACCAAAGGAAACACAGACATGTAGAATGGAAGGTTCCCCCAGGGGTCTCACTCCCTCCTTGACCAAGCATGCTGGATACTGGAGGCGTGGGGCCCACGGGGTCACGGTCTAAGCTGCACGTCTGTGCTCTGGGGTGTGGATGGAGGAGAGAAATCATGGTTGTCGCAGGAGGGGTGTGCAAGGGTGAGCCTCAGCACCCTGGGAGGACCCGGGGTTACGCTTGGGCGGCTGGCTTGTGATGGTGCTGTTGACGCGCCCAAGTGAACATCTGATTTCAAAGACAAACCGTCAGCAGGAAGTGCTTCATTGCTCGCTAGACTAAAACCATAAGAAAGCCTGAGTTTAGAAAAGGCTCTTAGCTTCCTTCCAAGGGGGAAGGTACTGTGTGGTCATTGCTATCAAGGACTGTATCGGTTTTCTGGGGCTGCTGTGATGAACCACCACAACCTGGGGCTCACACAGCAGATGCCTGGGGCCCCACGTTTTGACCCAAGGAGTCTCATCCAGGGGTCAGCAGTGTGGGCTCCTGCCAAGGCTGGGAGGAGGGTCTGTGGCAGGCCCACCTTGCCGTGGCGGCCCTGTGGCTCGGGCAGAGCCCTGCCCTCCCCCGGTGCTCCCCCGTGTGCACCTCTGTGTGAAGACACCAGTCCCACTGGAGTAGGGACACTCGGATGACCTCGTCAAATGGCCTCTGATTCCATCTGCAGTGACCCCATTTCCAAAGAAGGTCACAGTCTGGGGTACGGGAGGGGGCAGTTAGGACTTCCACATGTGAATTTGGGGGACCACAATCCAACCTCTAAGACATTATTTCAGTTCTCAAATCCCATTTCAGGGACTCGTTTGAAAACAAGGCTTGAAATTCTGTTCGTGATCCGAATTTAACTGTGGGACTGTGAATGAACTTGGTTTTGTCTCTTATCTTTGACATGAAGTGGGAGATGGTGAGAATTAATCTCGGGAGATGGTGTGGCTGGGGCTTGCGTCTGTCTCAGCCAAGTTAGTGCACAATGTTGATCCCAAGTGTGGTGCACACGGTTTTTAACGCTTTGCTAGTGTAATACTGGGTGGAAGGTTCCCTCCTGCCTTGAAGCATTATTTATGTCTTCCTTGGAGTCCCTGTGGTTTAGCACACAGGCGCCCGCCTCGAGGACCGCGGCAGCAAGCCCAGCGCGGTGTGTCGGGGGTCCTCGACGCCAGTCTGTCCTGGGGGAAACAGTCCTCTCCCAGACTCTCCTGGGCTTCGTTTTAGCCCACGGAAGTGACTTGTACTAACTGCATAATTGTAATTTCTCAGAGCACGAGTGTGATTTAGATTTAAGTCGGCAAAAATAGGTAAGTGTTTTTAAAAGAAGTGATAGGTTCTGGAAACCTTCAGATTGTCCTTACTTTGTTTTCTAGCTCAGCGACACCTCCAGTCTTGCATCTGGTGATTTAATTTTCACGACATAGAAATATGGAGAAAAATAAAGCTGTCACACTCTTCAAGTGACTTTTCTAATAAATCTTTTTGAAGTTTTCATATGACGATGTACATCAATCATGAGCATTACCTCTGTTTTAAGTGTTTCCTTATGATGTGAGATTATCTCTGAGGGCTCCACGGGGAAGACGTGCATCTCAGGCTTGCTCTGATGATTGGCATTCCACTGTAATGTGGTGTATCGGGACTTAATTTGTTTGTAGATAAACTTACCTAAAGGGACCGACACAAGAACAGAAGTCTCACAGCTTATATAAACAACAGAAATTAATTAACATGGAAGCACTAATTAGTTTATCCAATTTGCTGGCAGAGTTCTGGCCACCGAGGGACTGAGGAGAAGGGGCTGGCTCAGTTGTGTGGGGTGTGGGGTGGGCGGCGGAGGAGGGGTACTGGGGAGGCCGCAGTGGGGCAGGAGGCGGGTGGTGAGGTCTACAGGGCCCTCTCAGACTGGAGAAGGCACTGGAGCAGGAGAGGGAGCGCCTAGGAGGTCACCAGCTGGGGGACCGGCACCTCGGCTGCCTGGGTCACCTGTCTGTCTCCTGTCCACATGGGGCTGCATCACTTGTGGGCTGTAGAATATTCCTCTCTCTGGAATGCCTCCCCCATCCTGCTTCTTCTTGAATGTTGCTCAAGGTCATTTCCTCAAAGAAACGTCCCCCACCTGGAGAGGTAGGTCCTGTCCTGTTGTTTTGTGCCCCTTGGGAGTGCTCTCCTTGGGAGCACTGGCCACAGGTGGCACACTACGTTGATTCCTGTGACTCCCTCCCTCTCCTGGAGCAAGTTCTGGGAGGGAGAAGCCTGCAATGAATGAAGGAATGAGAACCTCCCGGGCTGGTTCAATGTCTGCTCTCTACAAACATGTTCCTGACCCCCCACCCAACAGCAAACTCCAGTGTTCCTCCCATTTTCCACTTCGCTTCATTATATTTTATTTGCTTGCATCTTCCTCTCTCCACGGAAGGACACTCCTGGTCCTCAGTGACTTACTCTGGGGCCGGCTTCCCAGTAAGTGCTCCCAGCCTTTATGCTAAATGAACTTGGGAGGGGACCAGCAAGTGGGGAGCCGGTGGGAGCCTCCAGAGCCTCCCTCCAGACCCGTTCTTTGCTGGGTCTCTCCAGGCAGGAACCTGTACCCCAGCAGAGCTCGTGTGTAGAGGAAATGGGATTCTGTCAGGTCTTGGCATCTGTGTATTTTACTAAAGCTGCTGTGTGTCTCTCTGTGCACACGTCCCTGTGAACCCGCATACTGGAGAACTGTGGCCGTTTCTAATGCTGACTGCCCAGGAGTCTCCCCTGAGTCATGTGGTGTGAGGGACTGGGCTATGGGGGGCAGGGAGCCCCTGCTCCAAGAAAAGCAGACTGGGCTACAAATCCCAGTCCTAATGCTGGCTGGCCACAGTGTTTTGAGAAAGAGAGGAGGAGCACAAAGAGAGAGGTGGGGGGCTGGCGGCTGAGCAGGGCCACCCCTGGGGAAGAGGACCCGGCGGCGTCCAAGCATGTCCGTGGGAGCCTGTCTGCGCCGGCAAGGAGGCTCGAGTGCCTGTGCGGTGTTGGCGGGAGGAAGAGCGGGCCCGAGTGGCCCTGGTCTTCTCTGTTCTTACCTGCAGCCCAGTGTTCTCTGCCTGCGATCATGTTCAGAGCTCTGCACTCCCATTGCCTGTTCCTGTCCCTCTCACGATAAGCTGTGAGATCAGTTACTTCCTACTTTCCACTCATTAGTGTGAGAGGTTGGGTGGCTGCCTAGCTCCTTGGATTTTCGCTGCATGGCCTGCTTTTTTCCCAAGTGAGATTTCAAAAACAAAAAACCAGAAAATCATCCAGACATTATTTCCCCATGTTTCACAGCCCGCCTGCAAGGAAGGGGCTTTCCAGCCCAAGGCCAGCACCATGCTCTTGAGTCCTAAGCAGTCACTGTCTTACCTCTCTGGTCTTTCTTCCAGATACTCATCTACCAGCTACAGAGAAATCATTCTGAAATCCAATTTTATTTATATTACCACCTTGCTTAAATGCCTAAAATAGCTTCATTGTCCTCTAGGATGCAGCCCCACACTCGGGCACCTTTTCTTTTATTCAGCACATTACACAAGTGGACTAAAAATCCTAGAATCTGACCCTGGGTGACCTTCCTGTTCCAAATCCTGCCTCAGGTGTGGCCAGACATTGGCGGTTTTCTATATGCTCTTGGTTCTTTCTTGTTTCAGAGGACGTGATGCAGGTCCAGGATGTATTTATTTATTTAGTTAGTTAGTTTTAAGATTTATTTATTTTAAAGAGAGAAAAGAGCATGAGTGGGAGGGGCAGAAGGAGAGGGAGAAAATCTGACTCCCCACTGAGCAGGGAGCCTGACTCCATACCTGGAGGTTGAGATCATGACCTGAGCCAGAATCAAGAGTTGGACACTTAACTGACTGAGGTACCAGGTGTCCCTGGTCCAGGGTATATTCACACAGTATCTCTTCTGGACAAGTTAGCTTTGTTACTCCAGTTCCCAGCCAGTGTTGGACACATGACACAGGTGCTCAAATAGTCATATGTAAATGCATCGAAGACCGCTTTCGCTCAGCATCGCATGATGTGGACTGAAGATATGCACCGACAGCTGTATAGATATCATGTGCAATCTCCTGAGGAAGAAAGACAAATCATTGTAATGAGACTCAGGTATTACTGGGAAGAGATGCTCTGGAAACATGCAGAGGTGCCATTTAAGTCATCCTGGGCAATTACAGGTGACTTCTGAAAGACTGACATTTAAAATAAATCATAAGCAATGAATAGGGTTTCAACAAATGGTGCTGAATATTCTCATGCAAAAGAGTGAAGTTGAGCCCCTACCTCACACCATATGCAAAAATCAAAATAAAATCCATCAAGGACTTAAATGTAAGAGCCAAAATTACAAAACAAAATGAATACAAATCTTTGGACTTTGAGAATAAGTAACGGTTTCTTCGATAGTCGCCAAAAGTACAAACAACAAAGGTGAAAAAAGACTAATAGAGTTTTATTAAAATTAAAAATATTTGTGTTTCAGAGGTCACCATCAAGAAAGTGAGAATGAAAACCCATTGAATGGGGAAAACTGCTAATTATATACATAATAAAGGCTTGTGTCTAGACATTATAGAGGATTCTTATAACTCAATAATAGACAAGCCAATAAAAGAATGAGCAAAGGACTTTACATAGATATTTCTGCAAATATACAAATAGCCCAATAAGTACGTGGAAATGTGTGCAATGTCATTATACATCAGAGAAACACAAATCAAAGTCACAGGGGGATACTACTTCACACCCACTGAGATGGCTATAATCAAAGAGTAACATGTGTTGGCAAGACTAGAGAAAATGGAACCCTCACATCTCCCTGTTTGTTGGGAATATAAAATGGTATAGCCACTTGGGGAAACAATTTGGTGTTTCCTCAAAATGTTAAACATAGAGTTACTATATGACCAGAAATTTATTCCTTCGTGTATATCCAAGAGAAATGAAACCTAGATCCACTCAGAAACTTGTACATGAGTATTCATGGGGGTATATTCATAATAGTCAGAAAGTGCAAACAGCCCAACTATCCAACAGCCAAGAAATGGATAAATAGATGATGATATATCCATAGAGTGGACCTTTACCTAACCATCACGAGCAAGAAGCACTGACACATTCTCTAGCAGAATGAACCTTGCAAACATTTTGCTAAATGAAGCCGGTCACATATTAAAACCCCATAGGACTCCATTCACATGAATTGTACAGAGTGAGCAAGGGTAGACAGCAATTAGATGAGTGGTTTCCAGGGGCTGGGAAGAGGAGGGACTGGAAGTTGACTGGTAAAGGGTACAAGATGGAAATGTCCTAAAATGGATTATGGTACTGATTGCACAACTCCATGAATATGCTGAAAACCACTACATTGTGCTCTGTAAATAGTTAAAGTCAGTGGTGTGTAAGTGATACCTGGACAGAGCTGTTCTTTTAAAAAATTGCTAAGTGAAAAGGAGGAGGAGTCATTTTCCAGGCAAAGAAGGGCAGAAAGACACACTCATGAACAATCCGTAGAATGTGCAAGCACCCAGCGCTACAGAAGAGCCTGGCTTGATGGGAGAGCGCGGAGTGGTCTGGTGTGGGTCAAGTGTAGCCTAGCAGAGAGAGAGAGGTACTTTCTGTTTCTTGCTGACAAGTGAAGGCTGTGTCATGTAGGAAATGGCCCTACTGACAGGATTAGAGCAAGGGAGTAATAGCACTTTTAACTTCCATATTAAGATTTTGTGTTGAATTTTGTTCCTGTTATTTGTGTATGACATGTTGCCGCCTTTCAACTCCGATGAACACATTTGGGTCCACAAATGCATTAAGTGTGCTATGAATCGGGTCCCCATATGTGTTTTCTGAACACTCCGTAATCACCTATTAAATTTGGTTGCTTTAATGTTCAGGTTGTACATGATTGACCAAACAAAATAAATTAATGAGAGAAATTATCCTAAAGCTGAAAGAGTTCTAGATACTTTCAGTCAAACCTGGATATCTATTCATGGGTTCCCATCCCTCCTAGTGCTGTTCAGAACCATACAAAGTTGGGCTGATAGTGCTTTCAGCTACGTTATCATTGCTTTTCAGGTTTTCACCCCTCTTCCTTCTCTCTGTGCCTTTCTACTGATACGACTGGTTCCTGGCTGCTGAGATCTCAGTGAACCTGTTAGCGACATTTCAACTCAGCTGCCCCTCTGAATTTGGGGGTCACTGGTGCCCTCCTACATAGGGTTGCAACATTAAATAGGATTTTAGGTTTCCGTATATTAAATCCCTTTCAGACTTGGAGACAAGGCTTCCGTTACAGCTATGTTTGGCCCCAACTCAAGGTAATATTTCATATAGTCTGAACTATCACAAGGACTTATTCTCTTTGAAAAATAAATTCAAGATAAATTCAAAAACGTTTGTAAAGACCCTACACTTTGTCAGGTAGGCTTAACTGCCTTTCAAATTCATCCACTGTCTACAAGTGACAGAAATGAAGAAGAAGTAGGCTGTGATGGGCCAAGAAAAAGAAAATACCAATTCAGGTAAAATTAAAGTATGACAGCCACCACCTAGTGAGTATTGTTCTAAATTGTGCAGTGGAGTTCTTCCTGTACAGCAGTATGAATAATGATCCCAGACCTGACAAATAAATAACAGCCTCTGTCCATGGTACTAAATAACGCCTTGCTCATCCACTCCTGCGAATCCTGCTATGATAAATGATTACCTTGCCACGAACAAAGAAAGCTTTAGGCTTAAAAATAAGTGATATTTTGCTGACACTTTTTGGACAAACCAAGGACACACTGATGCCAGGGAAAAGACATTTGATACAGAAGATCCCAGGGGAAATATTTATGGCTTGTGGAAGTGGCTTGGACCTACCATTACCTGTGGGGCTGGTGGTCAGGCCCTTGCCCACCATCCATCTGAGTCCTTCTAGGATTGCAGACTGTGTAGTGGTTTTGTTATTTCATGCAGATTCACATTAGTTTGACGACAATGAGTTAGGTCAAGTCCTCTGCAGCTAGTATTTATTGTGATGATCAGAAGTCTACACGGAACATGACTGAACACTTAGTCTTCGGAACATGAGCACCTGTCAATGTGCCATTCCACGATGGGAGGACACACGCTGCCTACACTCACACACTTCCGTGTGAGAGTCTGTCTCTCTGTGTGCTGATTTGTAGGAGTGAGGCGTTCAAATAGAAGTGTGCGTATGATTATATATGTTTTTATTTGCATTTGTATTTGAATATGTTTTGTCTTCATATATAATATAGTGCCCATACACGTGTCTGCATATTTATCCTTAGATCCGTATGGAAGCAGTACTCCGGCGAGTGCTACATATTCATGTGAGTCTAGTTGGTATGGCACAGAACACATAAGGAATGTCAACATTATGATGTTGGAGTGACAAGAATTAATGTAATCTTGGGGAGGAGGGAATGGAGTCTTTATTTTCAAAGATTGTTCTGATGCTGAAACCTATTTGGGCACAGGTTCTGGGGAGACCCAGCCTTGGCCCCTGAACACCTCTAGTCGAGAGATAAGAAACCCCCTCCATCACTAACTGACCAGGAAAGAACCCTGTGACCCAAAGGAAGAAGCAGTGACTGGTTCTTCCTGCAGCTGTGGTGGGAACTAGCAGCCGAGACTGGTCCCTGGGGAGGGGCGAGCACCAGATGTTAGTCAGAGCCGAGTGCCCAGCAGAGGAGCCGAGGAGGTCGCCTGGCACAGTTGTGTTCCAAGGCTCTCAGATGCTGGCAGACAAGTGGTCCCTGAGTGGGGGCTGCCTGCCCCTGGGCTCTGTTTCTCATCACACCAGGCAGCTGGTCCATCTTCCTGTTTGTTCAAGTGTCCCTGCTCTCCTGTTTTAGCTCACGCCCTTGTCTGGTGCATCTTCTAGCCTAGGCTTTGCAGGTGCTATGTCCCATCTGAGACACGGCATGTGGCCCTGCTTTACTGTTGGCTAATGGAGTCCTTACTGTCATGTACATTCTGTGCGGTTTGGTGATGCCACTCCTCATGGTGAGAAGAGTTGTGAGCATTCTGATTTATTGAACCCACTTTCATTGAGTGTCTCTTGTGTGCCAGGAACTGTTTTAGATCGGGTGATAGAGAGAGGAGCACAATGAACAGGAAGCAGGCTTGTGATCATATTCTGTTGGGGGGGGTCAGAGCTTGAACCAAGTGCACCAGGCATCAGTACAGAGTTTGAGGCTGAACGTGGGCTAGGGCCAGGGATAGAGAAGGACAGCAGATGGGTCTAGGGTGTATTTCTCAAAGCCTCAGGGGAGGCAGCTCTGTGTGGAGGTCTGGAAGAAGAACATTCTGGAGAAGGTACAGGAGACGCAAGCCCTCTCCCTCAGTGTGTTGAGGACAGAGCCCTGTAGCCAGTGCCAGCATCCAAGGAGCAGGGGTCAGAGCCTCACAGGCATTGGGAGAAGTTCAGCTGCTCTCCTAAGAGGGAGGGGAACCGGCCGGGGGGCCCCAGAGAGTGCGGCGCAGTCAGATGTGCACTGCAGAATGGGCACCTTGAACTCCGTGCTGGACCTGGGAGCAGCCAGGAGGCTCTCTGCTGTGCGGTCAGTGCCAGGTCATTCAGGGACATGATGTTGGCAGTAGGGATGGAGGCAGGGAGTGGGTTCGTGATAAATCCTAGAGTTTCAGTGTGAGAGGACTAATGATGAGTCGGATGTAGGAGGGAAGGGAAATAATCCAAACCTACCCCTCCGTGTTAGCCTGGGTCAACTCTGTGAGTCACGATGACATACTAGGGACCCAAACATATCCATGCTGAGTGAACACAGAGCATCCAAAGATCTGTGGGGCAGGGTACCCTGTGTGACCCTGTGACGGTAGATACAACTCACTGTGATGGTGGGTATGAGACTCTGAACCTTTGTCTGAACCCGCAGAGAGTACGGCACCATAAGGGAACCTGCAGGTGATGAGGAGTGCTCACGGCTCATCGGTGGCAACCAGTGTGCCATCTGCTGTGGGTGCAGGGATGGGGGACGCTCTGGAGACGGGGAGGTCGGGACTTAGGGGACATCCCTGCACCTTCCACTCCGTTTGGCTGTGAGGCCGAAACACACTGTAAACACTGGAATCTGTACGAAGTAAAACAAAGGAAAGCCCAGGCGCCGGTCCGTCTGTCTTCCCATGCTGCAGATGTAATTGGTAGGATTTGGGACTCTTCCAGTTTGGGCTTGAGCAGTGGGGGGTCAGCGTGGCATCATCGGGCAGCAGAAGTCACTGGGGGTAGAACCATACATGTGTCTTCAGTGGCTCACCTTGGTGGCAGCAGGAAGGATCGTCTCAGTGGGTTTAGACTCTGTAACCGGGGGACGGGTTTCTAAATCCAGAAACTTGGGTTTCCTCACAGGGGTGGAGCCTGGGAGTCTGAGAGCAGGGGTCAGTGCAGTCGGCTCCTGGCGAGGACCTCTCCTGGGCTGTCCTCACATGGTACAAAGAGGGAGGGCAGATCTCTGAGGTCCATTGGATGAGGGCACTGAGCCCATCTTGGAGGCTCCACCATCACGACCTTGTCACTTTCCAAAGGTTCCACCTCCTAATGCTGTCACTTTGGGGGCTCCATTTCGGCCTGTGAATTTTGGGGGGTGGACACAAACATTCAGTCCCTAGCACAAATGACTCAGCCCCCCCCCCCACTTTAGAGGACATGCCCTCCAGGAATGGAAGCAAGGATTCTGGTACTGCACACTGTGTTCATAACAGCACAACTCACAGTAGCCAGAAAGCGGAGGTGATTCAAATGTCCACAGATGGTCAAATGGATAAACACAGAGTGGCCCCTCCATGCAGTAGAACCTTCTTCAGCCCTCAGTGGGAAGGGAATTCGCACCCAGGCTGCACACAGAGGCATCACGCAGGCGTCATGCTCACTGAGCTGTGTGGGGGTGAGGACCTCTGCCCCTGAACACAGGAAGCACAGACGTGTGTGCGCTCTAAGGACCCCTGGCGGCCCACAGGAACGCCCATCAGGAGGCCGTGGTGTGCTGGGCAGCAGTGACCATGCAAACACTGGGGGCAGGGCGCTGTGTTGGGGGAGAGCGACTGAGTGTGCAGTGGCCTGGACTGCGGGAGGCATCCCTGCAGGAACGCTGGGGTCTGCTGTGGCTGCACACCACAGCATCAGCGGGCCTGGGGCTCCAGCCTGGGCTCAGGGAAGGGTAGATCCATGCGGGCCACAAGCAGGACCCTGGGGTGCTGGTGTTCAGGAGAGAGGAGCCTGGTGTTGGCACTGGGAAAGGTCCTTGGAACCCAGAAATCAGGCTTAACACAAGCTTCATTCCCTCTGTCCCCTGGACAGTGGCTGAAGTAACGAGGAGAGCGGCTTATGTGGGTGTTGTTGATGGCAAGGGCGGAAATGCCAAGAGGACCTCACTTTCAGAATTCGTGGGCGCCACGGGTGTATTTCAAGAACATCTTCCTGCCAACAAACGGAAGTCAGTTGTGGTCCTGGCCACGAACTTGCCTGTGCGACGGGGCAGCGACTTCCTTTCTGCAGGCTCCCCTTGTCCTGACTGAACGGAAGGCCTGAGGACACTGGTTATTTACCCAGAGTTGTCGTGGGAGTTAATAAGACTGGAGGCCTGAGGTGCTTTGAGTTTCATACACAAAGATTGCAGAGGATAGAGTGACCCATCGATTATTGACAGACGAGCCATTACTTTACGGTGAGCCCCCAGTCCCGGTGCACCTGTGCCTGGCAGTGAGCATACACTCGAGTGAATGATACTGGGACCCTGTTTTTCTTCAGAGATTCCCATCAGTTATGTAACTTTCCTAAGTCAAGCTTACTCTGAAGGGGAATCAGCTTCCCAGAAACATTCCAGAGTCCAATATGACATTTAGAGATTTGATGCCTGGAAAGGGGAGGGGCTGAGAGGTGAGTGCACAGGGGACACGGTGTGGAGCGGCTGGCGGGCTTCCTGTCTGTGCTGTGCACTTGCTGCTCCCACAGTTGTGGACAGCCAGATGTTCCCCAGTGATGTTTTCCTGCTCTGGTCACAACTGTGTCCCTCTCACACCAATGCCGCGAGGAATGCGGGAGAGTCTCAGTACTCAAGGGAGAGGGGAAGGAGGGCAGGAGGCACCCTCTGATATTTGAGCATCACACATCAGCAATGATCATGAAGTTGTATGTGCTATGATGCATCCTGAGTGGATGTCCATGACCAGCCAGCCATGGTTTCCAGACATCGTCCGAGGCCTTTGTGTCTGGTCCCCTCTGACCCAGCACTTTACGAAAGCTACTGATTTCTGGGTTTGCCTTCACATGTTTACATTTTATGTGAAACAGACTCATTGGAGGTAACGTGCAGTTACCTCATTGAGGGAACGATGCCGTCCGTTAATGAGAGGGAGCCCGCGTGCAGTCAGCTTGCTGCCTGACCATTTCGTGTCTCGTGTGATTTCTTTTCCTCAAGTATTGAAGAAGCCCAAATGAATTTTTCTTCCATTTTGCTGCTGTTCTGTATTTTTGGTGTGCACATTAAAAGACGAGAAAGGCTGGCACCCAACAGTCTTCTGCTTAATGAAATATTTTGGAAAATGGTTAGAGACAGAATGTGCATAGTGTCCTCCCCAGACATTTATGTGACACCTTTCCCGAGAAGGCTGTAACTGACCCACACGACTCCTGCTGGTCCCACAGAGCCTGCTTACTCTCCCGGCCCCTGCAGGTGCCCCCTGGCTCATTTCGACTGCACTTGCTTCTGGAACCCATTTCCCTCCCTCATGCCGAGCTCATCCTATACTGGACAGCCTTCTCTCCTCAGCATCTACCCATATGATAGGATTCTTTTTTTTAATTAACACATAATGTATTATTAGCCCCAGGGATACAGGTCTGTGAGTCATCAGGCTTACACACGTCACAGCAGTCACCATAGAACATGCACTCCCCAGTGTCCATCACCAGCCACCCCATCCCTACCCCTCAACCCTCCCAGAAACCCTCAGTTTGTTTTGTGAGATTAAGAGTCTCTTATGGTTTGTCTCCCTCCCGATCCCATCTTATTCCATTTATTCTTTTCCTACCCCCCAAACTCTCCACTTCTCAAATTCTTCATATCAGGGAGATCATATGATAATTGTCTTTCTCTGATTGACTTATTTTGTTCAGCACAATACCCTCTATACCCTCTAGTTCCATCAACATCGTTGCAAATGGCATGATTTCATTTCTTTTTTTTTTTAAGATTGTATTCATTTATTTGAGAGAGAGAGAGTGAGAGAGAGAGAACATGAGAAGGGGGAGGGTCAGAGGGAGAAGCAGAGCAGGGAGCCCGATGCAGGACTCGATCCCAGGACTCCAGGATCATGACTTGAGCCGAAGGCAGTCATGTAACCAACTGAGCCACTCAGGCACCCCAAGATTTCATTTCTTTTGTTGGCTGCATAGTATTCCATTGTATGTATGTATATGTATGTGTGTGTGGGAGGGTATATATATATACACCACATCTTCTTTAACCATTCATCTGTTGATGGACATTTAGATTCTTTCCATAGTTTGGCTATGGTGGACATTGCTGCTATAAACATTGGGGTTCACGTGCCACGTGCCCCTTCAGATCACTACATTTGTATCTTTAGGGTAAATACCCAGTAGTGCGATTGCTGGGTCATAGGGTAACTCTATTTTCAACTTTTTGAGGAACCTCCATGCTGTTTTCCAGAGAGGTTGCACCAGCTTGCATTCCCACCATCAGTGTAGGAGGGTTCCCCTTTCTCCACCTCCTCGCCAGCATCTGTCATTTCCTGACTTGTTAATTTTAGCCATTCTGACTGGTGTGAGGTGGTATCTCATTGTGGTTTTGATTTGTATTTCCCTGATGCCCAGTGATGTGGAGCACTTTTTCATGTGTCTGTTGGCCATCTGGATGTCTTTGCAGAAATGTCTGTTCATGTCCTCTGCCCATTTCTTGATTGGATTCTTTGTTCTTTGGGTGTTGAGTTTGATAAGCTCTTTATTGATTTTGGATACTAGCCCTTTATCTGATATGTCGTTTGCAAATATCTTCTCCCATTCTGTCAGTTGTCTTTTGGTTTTGTTGATGGTTTCCTTTGCTGTGCAAAAGCTTTTGATCTTGATGAAGTCCCAATAGTAAATTTTTGCCCTTGCTTCCCTTGCCTTTGGCGTTGTTCCTAGGAAGAAGTTGCTGCGGCTGAGGTCGAAGAGGTTGCTGCCTATGTTCTCCTCAACGATTTTGATGGATTCCTTTCTCACATTGAGGTCCTTCATCGATTTTGCGTCTATTTTGGTGTGTGGTGTAAGGAAATGGTCCAGATTCATTCTTCTGCATGTGGCTGTCCAATTTTCCCAACACAATTTGTTGAAGAGCCTGTCTTTTTTCCATTGGACATTCTTTCCTGCTTTGTCGAAGATTAGTTGACCATAGAGTTGAGGGTCTATTTTTGGGCTCTCTATTCTGTTGCATTGATCTAAGTGTCTGTTTTTGTGCCAGTACCGTACTGTCATGATGATGACACCTTTGTAATAGGGCTTGAAGTCTGGAATTGTGATGCCACCAACTTTGGCTTTCTTTTTCAACATTCCTCTGGCTGTTCAGGGTCTTTTCTTTTTTTAAGTTTTTATTTATTTATTTGTTAGAGAGAGAGAGAGAGAGTTAGAGCACAAGCAGGCAGAGTGGTAGGCAGAGGCAGAGAGAGAAGCAGGCTCCCTGCCAAGCAAGGAGCCCGATGCGGGATTTGATCCTAGGACGCTGGGATCATGACTTGAGCCGAAGGCAGCTGCTTAACCAACTGAGCCACCCAGGCGTCCCTAGGGTCTTTTCTGGTTCCATATAAATTTTAGGATTATTTGTTCCATTTCTTTGAAGCAAATCGATGGCATTTTGATAGGGATTGCATTAAACGTGTAGATTGCTTTAGGTAGCATAGACATTTTCACAATATTTGTTCATCCAATCCATGAGGATGGAATATTTTTCCATTTCTTTGTGTCTTCCTCAATTTCTTTCATGAGTACTTTATAGTTTTCTGAGTACAGATTCTTTGCCTCTTTGGTTAGGTTTATTCCTAGATATCTTATGGTTTGGGGTGCCATTGTAAATGGGATTGACTCCTTAATTTCTCTTTCTTCTCTCTTGTTTTTGGTGTAGAGAAATGCAACTGATTTCTGTGCATTGATTTTATATCCTGACACTTTACTGAATTCCTGTACAAGTTCTAGCAGATTTGGAGTGGAGTCTTTTGGGTTTTCCACATAAAGTATCATATCATCTGCAAAGAGTGATAGTTTGACTTCTTTGCCGATTTGGATGCCTTTAATTTCTTTTTGTTGTCTGAATGCTAAGGGTAGGACTTCTAGTACTGTGTTGAATAGCAGTGGTGATAGTGGACAGCCCTGTCGTATTTCTGACCTTAGCGGAAAAGCTCTCGTTTTTTCTCCATTGAGAATGATGTTTGCAACAGGTTTTTCATAGATGGCTTTGATGATTCTGAGGTATGTACCCTCTATCCCTAGAGTTTTGATCAAGAAAGGATACTGTACTTTGTCAAATGTTTTTTCAGCATCTATTGAGAGTATCATATGGTTCTTGTTCTTTCTTTAATTAATGTATTGTAGCACATTGATTGATTTGCAGATGTTGAACCAAACTTGCAGCCCTGGAATAAATCCCACTTGGTCGTGGTGAATAATCCTTTTAATGTACTGTTGGATCCTATTGGCTAGTATTTTGGTGAGAATTTTTGCATCCATGTTCATCAAGGATATTGGCCTGTAATTCTCCTTTTTGTTGGGGTCTTTGTCTGGTTTGGGGATCAAGGTAATGCTGGCCTCATAAAATGAGTTTGGAAGTTTTCCTTCCACTTCTATTTTTTGGAACAGTTTCAGGAGAATAGGAATTCTTCTTTAAATGTTTGGTAGAATTCCCCTGGGAAGCCATCTGGCCTTGGGCTCCTATTTGTTGGGAGATTTTTGATGACTGTTTCAATCTCCTTACTGGTTATGGGTCTGTTCAGGTTTTCTATTTCTTCCTGGTTCAACTTTGGTAGTTTACAGGTGTCTAGGAATGCATCCATTTCTTCCAGATTGTCTTATTTGCTGGTGTAATTTTGCTTGTAATATGTTCTTATAATTGTTCTTATTTCTTTGGTGTTGGTTGTGATCTCTCCTCTTTCATTCATGATTTTATTAATTTGGGTCCTTTCTCTTTTCTTTTTGATATGTCTGGCCAGGGGTTTGTCAGTCTTATTAATTCTTTCAAAGAACCAGCTCCTAGTTCCTTTTATTTGTCCTACTGTTCTTTTGGTTTCTATTTCATTGATATCTGCTCTTTATTATTTCTCCTCTCCTGCTGGGTTTAGGCTCTCTTTGCTGTTCTTTCTCCAGCTCCTTTAGGTGTAGGGTTACATTGTGTATTTGAGACTGTTTTTGTTTCTGGAGAAAGGCTTGTATTGCTATATACTTTCCTCTCAGTACTGCCTTTGCTGTGTTCCACAGATTTTGAACAGTTATGTTTTCATTTTCATTTGTTTCCATGAATTTTTTCAATTTTTCTTTAATTTCATGGTTGACCCATTCATTCTTTAATAGGATGTGGTTTAGTCTCCATGTATTTGAGTTCTTTCACCTTTCCTCTTGTGATTGAGTTCTAGCTTCAGAGCATTGTGGTCTGAAAATATGCAGGGAATTATCCCAGTCTTTTGGTACTGGTGGAGACCTTATTTGTGGCCCAGGATGTGATCTCTTCTGGAGAATGTTCCATGTGCACTAGAAAAGAATATGTATTCTGTTGTTTTGGGATGGAATATATCTGTGATGTCCATTTGGCCCAGTGGGTCATTTAACGCTTTTATTTCCTTGTTGATCTTCTGCTCAGATGATCTATTCCTTTCAGTGGTGAGGGTATTAATGTCCCCTACTATCATTGTATTCTTGTTGATGTGTTTCTTCGATTTTCTTATTAATTGCTTAATATAGTTGGGTGCTCCCATGTTAGCAGCATAGATATTGAAAATTGTTAGATCTTCTTGTTGGACAGACCCTTTAAGTATGACATAGTATCCTCCCTTATCTCTTATTATAGTCTTTGGCTTAACATCTAATTTATCTGATATAAAGATTGCCACCCCAGCTTTCTTTTGATGTCCATTAGCATGGTAAATTGTTTTCCATCCCCTCACTTTAAATCTGGAGGTATGTTTGGGTCTAAAATGAGTTTACTTTAGACAGATTATTGATGGGTTTTGTTTTTTTATCCATTCTGATACCCTGTGTCTTTTGATTGGGGCATTTAGGTCATTTACATTGAGGGTAACTATTGAGAGATATGAATTTAGTGCCATTGTAATGCCCATAAGGTGACTATTACTGTATATTATCTCTGTTCCTTTCTGGTTTACTCTTTTAGGCTCTCTCTTTGCTTAGAAGGACCCCTTTCAATATTTTCTGTAGGTCTGGTTTGATGTTTACAAATTCTTTTAGTTTTTTTTGTTTGTTTGTTTTGTTTTTGTTTTTGTCCTGGAACCTTTTGTCTCTCCTTCCACTTTCAATGATAGCCTATCTGGATATAGTATTCTTGGCTGCATGTTTTTCTCATTTAGTACTCTAAGGATATCATATTAGTTCTTTCTGGCCTGCCAGGTCTCTGTGGATAAGTCTTATGCCAATCTAATATTTTTACCATTGTATGTTACAGACTTCTTGTCCCAAGCTGCTTTCATGATTTCCTTTGTCACTAAGACTTCTAAGTTTTACTATTAGATGATGGAATGTGGTCCTATTTTTAGTGATTTTGAGGGGGGTTCTGTGTGCCTCCTGGATTTGTTTTAAAGATTTTATTTATTTATTTGACAGAGATCACAAGTAGGCAGAGAGACAGGGAGAGAGAGAGGAGGAAGCAGGCTCGGAGCAGAGAGCCCGATGCAGGGCTCAATCCAGACCCTGGGATCATGACCTGAGCCGAAGGCAGAGGCTTTAACCCACTGAGCCACCCAGGCACCCGCCTCCTGGATTTTGATGCTTGTTCTCTTTGCCATATTAGGGAAATTCTCTACTATAATTCTCTCCAAAATACCTTCTGTTCCCCCTCTCTCTTTCTTCTTCTTCTGGTATCCAAATTTATTTTAATATTGTTTCATCTTATGGTATCACTTATCTCTCAAATTCTCCCTTTGTGGTCCAGTAGTTGTTTGTCTCTCTTGCTCAGCTTCTTTATTCTCTGTCATTTGGTCTTCTATATCACGAATTCTCTCTTCTGCCTCATTTATCCTAGCAGTAAGAGCCTCCATTTTTGACTGCACTGCATTAATAGCTTTTTTAAATTTCAGCTTGGTTAGATTTTAGTTCTTTTATTTCTCCCGAAAGTGCTTTTATTTCTCCTGACAGGCTTACTCTAATATCTTCCATGCCTTTTTGAGCCCAGCTAGCACCTTGAGAATTGTCATTGTGAACTCTAGATCTGATATATTACAAATGTCCGTATTGATTAGGTCCCTAGCCTTTGGTACTGCCTCTTGTTCTTTTTTTTGTGGTGAGTTTTTCCACCTTGTCATTTTATCCAGGTAAGTATATATGAACAAGAGAATAAAATACTAAAATGGTGGCAAAGACTCCAGAAAAACATATGCTAACCAAATCAGAAGAGACCCCAAATTGGGGGAAGAAGAAAGGGGGTAAAAGGAAATTTTAAAAATTAAAAATATGTATATATGGATACATATTTTTAATATATACACATATATTTTATATATAAATATAAATATATTTAATGTATATTATATATTATTATATATTATGTTTATTATATAATTTTAATATAAATATATATTTAATATATATGTACATATACATATATGTGTATGTGTGTATATATATATATTAGACTGGTGAATAGAACAGAGCTACCCACTTGATTTTGGGTTTATTTTGGTCTCTTAGAAGAAATTACCTCCCTAAATTTTAAAGAAAGTAAAACTTATACCAAATTAAGTGTAAACATGATGAAGGGATGGAATATGATTGTGAGGATGAAAATTTTAAAAAGCTAAAAGATGAATTAATAAGGTAAGTTGGTTGGAAAAAGAAAGTGGAGGAAATTTGCTCAGGCTGGAGATTAGAACAAAGCCCTGTGCTAGATTTAGGGAATATTTTTATCTGTTAGAAGAAATTGTATCCCAAAAATTTTTAGAAGAAAAAACCCAATATGTATACAAAAAATAAAGTTAGATACAATGAAGGACAAAATATGAGTATAATGATGAAGGTTTAAAACGATTTTTTAGAAAGGTCTTGTTAAGATAAACTGGTTAAAAAACATTAAAAGAGGAATGAGGAAAAGTAAACCATTAGAATAAGAAAAAAATAAAATTAACAAAATTTAATTTAACTTGTAAGACTAAAGAATCATGGAGAAAAGGCCATGAACTCTATGCTTTGCTTTCCCCTCCTCTGGAATTCTGCGTTTTTCTTGATCCGTGAGTTTGATTTTGGCTGGACGTTCCTGCCGATCTCCTGCAGGACGCCAGTGGCCGTGAATCTCAAGTGTCTTTGCGGAGGCGGAATCGCACCGCCCTCGCCAGGGGCCGCGCTACGTCATCCGCGCGGTTCGCGCTCGGAGCTTTTGTTCCCTGAGCGCTTTCCGTCGAGCGCCGAGGCCCGGGATGAAGATGGCGGCGCGCAGTCTCCGCGGGAGGAGCCGAGAGCCGGGGCCCCTCCTCAGGGCGCCCTCGGAGCTGCGCCGTCAGCCCCTCCCATGTCCCGGTCCCCGCCGCGCTCCGAGCTGCCCGGCCCATGTGGCGTCTCCGGACCCCGCGCGTTCCCGCCGCGCTGCTGCCCTGCTCTTCCCAGGGGCGGGAGGAGGGTCTCCGCGGCCGTGTGGGGTCCCTGCGGGGAGAGCGCCGGCCTGACGGGGCCTCGGGGCGCGGTTCACGGTCAGCCCGGGCCGAGCGCCCGCTCCCGCCCCATCCCCGCCGGCTTCCCGCCCCGTCCCTGCGAGCTCCGCTGCGCCCAGACGCCCGGATCCGCCGTGACCCCGCGGGACCTGAGGCCTCGCTGTCCCCGCGCGCTGCCCCCGCGAGTCTCGAGCCGCGGCCCCCCGTGCGCCGGTTCCGATTTCGTGCTCCGGCTCCCCGCTTGCCGGCGGCCGCCCGCTCTGTCTTCCCGGGCCTCGCACTCTGGTCCCCGCTCGTCCCGCCTTCCAGAAAGGGGTGGATTCTCTGTCCCTAGAATCGCGGCTCCGCCTGTCTCCCTGCGCTGCCGGCGTGGGGGCGTTCGGGCTCCCACTGCCTCGCTCGTCCCCTGCGGCCTGATGCGTCTCGGCTGCTCCTGCCGCGCCATCTTGACCCTCCTGTAGTTACTGTTATTACCCCATGTGACGGGATTCTTATATTAATAGGTCAGTAATCAGTGAAAATGCTTACGAAATTGCTAACTCTTGGTGACTGATCAGCATGTCCTGAGTTTGGGGATAAGGCATCTCCATGATTGTCTCATTTACTTGTGGAACAACCCTAGGGGTAGAATCTACTACTCTCTCCTAGACAGTAACACTCTGTGCTGTTTATTTTAAAATTGGAATGAGGGCAAACTCAGAGAATGATAATATTAACAGCTAATATTCAGGGACTTGCTTTGTGCCAGAAATATGTTTTCCCTTACACTCAAACTGTTGGCATTTTTAAAAAGCTTTTCAAATTAAAAGTGGGCATATGTTCCCCGAGAGCTTCATTTGATACCCCTTGTCCCTGACCCGTATGGCCCCTCCCATTGCTATACCTCCCTAGAAATAACCTCTGATAAAAATCCACCATGTGACATTCTAGGCTTTGCTATCATAGCCTGGTACGACCAGTGGGTGTCACCGAGCAGGGCAGGCGCTCTGGAGAAGTTATGTGTTAGACAAATATTCAAGAATACACTTCCAAAAATGGAATTGAGAAGCCCATGGATGGTTATCCTTTCTTTTTATTTTTGAATGTTTGAGATTTTTCCATTTTAGCCCATAAGAGCCCATAGTATCACCATGTGATGACTAAGTTCACTCGATGCACAGTTAGGTTATTTGAGCTGGTGAGTCAAGCCCTGGTCTCCTACCATCACATTCTCTTGTGTCTCTGAAATCGTAGTGTCACGTTCCCCTATCCCAGCAAGTGCGTGGCAAGTGCATACCTTGTTCCTGGGATCTGTGGGGAGGGTCACCATTGTCATGCTCCTTGTGGGTTTGGGAAGTGTTCACAGTCACAGAAGCGCCCTGGTTCTGCGGCACCTTCTCCATTCAACGGATGGCTTCCCATTCTGCCTCGGGTGACTCTCCGAATGGAGCCTTTCTCCATGGTGAGTGCCCAGAAGCGCCCTGCAGCTCTGAGACTGGGAGGACGGACATCCAAGCACGACCTTGGCCCTGTTAGTCATGGCCCCAGCGGGAGAGAGGCCGAGGAGGTGGAAGGTGCAGCCAACGAGTGTGGCTGGCCCGGCAGCCCAACACCAGGCCGGCCAGTCTGCTGCCTCCACCAGCCTCCCTGCCGCAGATCCGGGCCTGCCAACCCATTGACTGTCCTCTCAGCCCAGCCCTCAGGGAACGCTGTCTGGGCCCGGCTGCCTGCTGGCACCAGAGCCAGGCTGACTGCAGAATCAGCACTGATATTCCTCACTTCCATGGGCTCAGGAAAGTGGGTCCTACTCCCAGGGATCTTGCAGTTGGCCATGCCGGGAGCCTGGTCGCTGGCCCAAGCAGCTGGGTGCATGTCAGCCGCTCCCTCGATGGGCTCCATGTCTCCTCCTGCAGCCCTGGCAGTCACGGGGGTGGGAACCAGGGTGGGTTGTCAAGTGGGCCAGCAGGCCCTCGGATGGGAGAGTGGCTGCACGTGTGCCTGCTTCCCACCCCGGCCCTGCTGCGATCCACAGGGCTCTCCCCAGATACAGTGCCTCTGGATTCACACTGGAGACGCAGCCGTGTGCTCTTCTTGGGCTGATGAAAGCAGGGAACACCTTCCGCCAAGGGAAGGGCAGACTAGGCTGTCACTGCTCACATCTGGAGCTTGGGGAACAAGCCTGTTCTTGCCAGGCTGCATCTGGTTCAAGCACAGATTATGTGCACATAAAATCACCCGGCAGAATTCTGTCTTAGGTCAATTAGCATAAATTAGCAGAGTCTTCTAACTTACATGAGACTCCATTCAAATGATGAATTCACAGTGTATCGAGTTTTACTCCAGTCTGCATCCGGACTGTTTTTTAATGGATGTTGTTCAGGGAAGATGGTCTGTTGTCAATCAGGTACCGTCAGGCCGAGGCCACGGATGCCCCTCTCCTTGTCACGGGGTCTGTGGGTTGGAGCAAGCCTGGCATGATGGAGGGCATGAAGGTGGCCAAAAATGGCCACGGTTCTAGAGCACAGATGGGCATGGACCCGAACTGCCCTTGATGGAGCCCCAGCCCAGCACCGGACCCCATGCTGTGTCCCATATGCTTTCTTTCACTCATTCCCAGCTTGGTGGATGAGGGTGAATGGGGAACAGGGTCCAGAAGGGAATGCACCTCCGTGAGCCTGGGCTCAGGGCCACAGGGGAGGAAGCCCGCAGAATAGCTAGCCCTACCTCACCAGGCCCTTGCATCCCGCGCCTGGGGGAGCTGCTAACTTGCAGCTTGGAGCGTCTTTCTGATGGTTGGGATGGCTGTGTCTGTGATTCCGGTAAACTGGGACTTGCGCTTAGATCCAGCTGTCCTCCATGCGCCGGGGGGTAGGTTCCCTCACCCCGAAACCTCCCCTTCTTCTGCACTCCAGACTCAAGCACGTAGAGTTTGGGTTCTCCTGGGGTCACTCATCTCATGGCGGAGTTGGGCTCCCCAAGGATGCTCCCCAAGGACGCACATGCTGTAGACAATGGGAAAACCTCACTGCTTCCCTGATCATCCTGCAGCTTGGAGTGGGAGGCTCCATGGACTTTACGGGAAGTGCAGAGTGACTCACTTAGAACACAGGGAGTGATGGTTTCTCAGCTATGATCTTGCTGGAAATAACTTTAAGGATAAGGCCTGGAGGCATTAATGGTGGACTCTGAAATTACGTTTCTACAAGACTTGAACTCTGGAGAAGTTAACATGCCGGTGGCCAAAGGGACACTTTTCCCCAGACTCCTGGTGCCCTCTGACCCACAGAATTTGAGTTCACCAAAGGTGTCAGTTCCTGCACTCTGGGTGTTACTGTGCAGTCACTGTGCTTTGGACCTGGTAGATGATTCTGACTGGACCCCGCGATTCAGAGAGTCCCGTGTCTCTGGGTCTGTTGGTGCAAATTCAGGTTAGGCCTTCACAATGAGTAGTAAGAGCCCGTTTCTGATGACCTCCTGCTCTAACAGGGTTGGTCCCATGTAGGGGCATGGGGGGGGCGGTGGACGGTGGACGGTGGTGTTGGCCGAGGTGAGCTGATAGGTAAATTTGGTTCTCCTAAGTGCGAGGCTCTGAAGTCATGGCTGCCTGGGTCCCTGGCTGCCTCCCCTTCCCCAGCTCTGTTTTCCACCGGGGAGACCTGAGCTGTCACCTCTTTCTTCCCCACAGACACACATGCCTCCCGGAGTCCCTGGGAGCAGTTCCGTTTCTGCTCTATCCTGTCACTGTGAGGAGAGCCAGGGGTGGGGACTCTGCCATTGTGTGGCCTCAGACAGTTCCCTTAATGTCGACAGCCACAGTGGCTACATCCACAGAGGGGGTGAGGAGGGGTTCCCACCACTGCCTGCATGCACTCTGCATCGTATGCATAGTGAGCCATGCAGAAGGTGGATAGTGCTGTATCTTTTGAAACCTGGAGCAGCACAGGGGCCTTGGGAATTGGAGTGAGTGCCTGGGATGGCGCTGTGTCCCCAAGCAAAAGACCCTCATTTGCGTTTCCTGTAGACCCTCACTCGGGGGTGGCGTGTGCTGGTGGCTTACCTGTACCTTGATGGCATATGCCAGCCACAGACATTGCAGGAATGCAGCCTTGTTTGGTGCTGTGCCCACCGCCCCCCCATCACCCAACCCCTGCCTCCATCCTGGACCATGTCTGTGTGCTTCCTAGACTGTGCTCTGGCACGGTGTCAGAGGGAGCGAGGCCCCAGGCATCCGGTCACACTCTTTTCTTCAGAAACTCTGGGTCCCCATTTTCTGGACTCACCCACTTGCGATGCAGAGCTGTTGAGCTCTGGGCTCCACTTTTATGCATCAGAGAGTGGAGGCCCGGACAGTCCAGCCCCACAGCTGGAGTGGACACTGAGCTTGGGGCCTGTCGGGGTGGGCCGGGGAGGGCCAGCACAGCACTTTACTCCCTGATATGATCAGAGTGATGTCCAAGAAGTCAGATGAGTTCCGAGTCCACTTTGTTTTAAAGGACGGTTCTGCCTTCTCTGCCACGTCCATCAGTCCTCTGTCCTTCATCCACCTCCGCCCATGAACCCACATGCACCTGCTGGGCCAGGTGAGCGTGGATGCTCGGGCTCTCTCCCTGTCCCTGCCCAGCCCCTCCTGGCTGCCCAGGCCATCCCACCAAAGAATCACAAACACTTCCCCACTCCTCTCAGAAACCATCCTTGGCTCCTAATTTTATATGAAAAATAAGTCTGAGCTTTTGTAATTTTCAGTTCCCTTCCCAAACTGTGCATGATGTGTCCCCCCCCACCGCGTGGGACACCAACGCCCACCAGATTGTCCTCCAAGCACACTTCTGTGCCTGTCCTGACTGCGGTGTTTTCCTCCCATCTTTCTCTCTATTGAAAGTCCTACTTGTTCTTCAAGACTCAGTCCAGATGCTGTCTCTTCTGTGAGTCCTTTGCTGCTCCCTGGGTTTGGAGGAGAAGGAGGCTGGCATTCCCCTGAGTGCCTGGGGCTGGCCACCCGATGGGCTTGCTTGAACCATTTGTTGCTCAGCCTCCCGTCCCCCCCCACCCCGGGGAGGATGCCAGTGTCCCCATTCTGGAGCCCTGGGGGCGAGTCGTCACCTGTGCAGAGTGACGTGGCCCCAAAGCCTGACTTCTTTCCTACAAAGAATACGTATCTTGGAAGGCATGGCACTTGTGTTTACTGCTATAATTTCCCGATATGTCGGTGAGTGCCGCGACCCCCAAACACCTCGGTTTGTCCTGCAGAGTCTGACACAGAGGGATGGGTCTGTGTCCTGAGGACAGTTCGTGATTATAGGCTGAGTGTTTGTACTGGAGGATAACATCATCCTTTTGCTCATGATTTTCTGTGCCTGAAAGCAGATATAACAGAGTTGTCATCGAAGTAAAGGTTTAGATATTAGACTAGGTGATAAAATACACCATTTATTTCAGCTAAGTCGGTTGTGTTGAGCCGCACACAGCCATGAGAACGTGTAATGGGTACATGTGCCTGTGACAGAGGACGTCCATTTACTAAAATGTAATGTATGAAGTACTTGCCGAGGTGGGTTCTCTGCAATGACGTTTGCTCAGATGTGGGCTTGGCTGGTCGAGTACCAAGAGGGCCGCTGCGTCCATGGGGTGGGCGGACAGTGGCAGTCGGCACCCCGTTCCTCCAGCCGCTGGGGTGAAGTCTGCAGCCTTGCAGCCGAGACCCCTTAGTAACAGCCTCTCTCTCTTCTGTTTGCAGAGTCCCAGTGCACCCTCTGCGGGGAGCCGGAAGGTGAGTGTGCTGCCTCTCGTGGGCGTGGCGGGGGCACGGGGGCGGGGGGACGACAATGGCGGTAGGCGGGTCTGAGTGCGCGTTCTTTGCGGTGTTTGATGGAAAGCGGGTAAAACCATCCGTGTTATGTGCACGGCGAGCTTTAGGCAAGATGGGATCATCACTAAAGGAAAATTGAATCACAACCAAATTACAACCCTTTCCTTTTGGTTTTGGATTTAGAAATTTTAATCAGGTTGCTCCAGGTAATAAATGGTGACATTAAAGATATGTATTTCTTGGCTTTAAATATATAAGTCAAAGTGCTGACAGACCTTGTGTGAAATAAGACCTCGGAAAACCATCCTGTATTAGTGTGCAAATATGAGGGGCATAGCAGGAACCGTGCTGGGCATCGGTGACATTAGACAACGCACGGTAGCTCAGAATCCATGCGTCTGAGATACTGTGAGACGTCGAGCTCCTGAATGATTTAACTATATTCCAGAGTAGTGAAAGCCAAAATCTGTCCTATTTCTCAGAGTCACAATAGGGAAGATGAAGGGCATGTGGTTAGGACATAACCTCCATTAACAGGGGCTCTGAATTCATCTGAGTTTGATTTTCCGCATCCAAGCAACTGGCTCCTGGCCTTGCCCCAGCGGGGAGTGATAGCTTCTGGAGGCCAAGATCCCAGGATGCTCGAATATGAATGGCTAGCGTGTGCACCCTGCCACGCGGATGTCATCACATTCCTCCAGAGATCTGTACCCATAAGATGAGAGAAAAGGTGACTATTGGGGTGACCTAGACATTCCATCAAACACTGTTGCTTCCACTGTGGGTGAGAGGTGACTGAGTCCCCGCTCTTCTCACTGTGACGCATGCCGACCGCACTGTGCATTGATTCGGCCGCAGCAAAGCACAGTAACTCGCGCCGTCGGGGCTGCGGCAGAGCTGAGACCCCGGGGTTCCCAGGGTCTGGGAGTGGAGGCTGCTGGGAGGGCTAGCAGTGGCCTCCTGACCCAGAAGGTTTGGGGCGCCTGCAGAGTTCTCCAGCCTGTATGTGTCCTCCAGGAATCGGGGCGTCTTGTTCTTTCTTGTTGTGGTAACTTCGTGTCTGTCGCACACCGGGACGGTGTACCTCCCGTGCTGCTGTCCTGTGCACTTGTCTCTGCTGTGCCCACACGTGCTTTCTGCTGGAGTCTTCAGTGCACCCAGGTCCCGGAGAAATGCCAGAGCCTCAGACGCTCCTGCCTTGTGCCTGAGCCCCATGGTGTCCAGCTTTCCCGCCTGCCTTTGCACAAGCGTGTGCTGTCTGCATTGTGTGCGTGCGTTGTGCGGAGTCTGGGTCTTAACTGTCTGCTGCTCCACGCCATCCTGAGAGGGCAGATGAGGTTCCAGCAAATCAGTATGTCCTGTGCAGTTGGGTGAGGCTGTGGCGTGAATCGAGGTGGTGTTACCTGGGGAGTTCTTGCTCAGGGACAGGTGTTTGTGTGTTCCTGTAGGCACATCCGTGGTGGGACCCCGCAGCTGACCTCCATCCACGCAGGGGCAGGGATGCTTGCCCCCACCCCTGGGAGCATCCCTGACCCAGGTCCTGAGCCCCCAGCCCCACCCTGTCAGATGTCACCCCTGTATCCGCCTGTCCTGGATAGTGCCCAGCACGTCCCCCAGCGACCTGCTCTTGCTCGGCGTCCACATCCCAGAGAATCAACCCCACACCAAAGGTGGAAAAATGTCGGAGAAGAGGGAGGAGCGGTGCCCCTCCTTGTTCTGGGGGCAGACCAAGATGCAGACATTTACAGCACGCTTTACTCAGAGAACTGTCCTGGCTGTCCACGCCGAGGAGACCGTGGGGGTCGGGGAGGCCGAGGCCGTGTTTGCAGGCCATCCCTTTTCCACATTGGTCTGAGGCTCTGCGGCCAGCCCAGCGCTTTCAGATATGCAAGTGCAGTTGCTCCAGATCAGAGGAAGGCAGGAAAGATTTGATGGCTTGGTCTCAGCTGGGCTTCATTTTTTGAAAAGCACTACCATGCATATTCATACATTTTTAAATCATTTAAGTAATTAGTCTAAGTGAGAGCTGCCTGGTGCAGTGAGTGGAATCCGAAATCGTTTTTTTTGTTCAGTAATTTCTCCAGCAGCTTCCATCAGTTAACTCCTAAAGGCCGCGGCACAGAAAGGATCAGAGCCGGAGGCCTGAGCACAAGGCAGGCTCAGATCCTGTGCCTTGTGCTCATTCCATCCACAAGGTTAAGGCATCAACTCATTAAGCTTCTCTCTTTCTTGTCAGAAAGCTGTTAACAGTCTTTCTCTGCTAAACCAGTGAAGTGGGAAACACCTATTTGCATTTTAATGATTCGTTCTCTTGGAGGGAGCTCGGTCTTCGGGTACAGACTGAATAATTAGCATTGTCTCCGATGATAATATCTGTCAAGCAGCGAGATGAGGAGCAAAGTTTATGGGGTGCTGGAAACCTCAGCTTGCGACGAGCGAGGACCCTGCAGAGGTTGGCATGTTCTGCAGAGAACATGAATGTGTAATTGCACCGAACCCGTAGACGGTGGTTTCAGTGTGGGTTTGCTGATGCTTTCCACCTTGCATGGGTTCTGACGTCTGGATGACCATGATTTTGAGAGAAAGACGTTTAATGGAATTTGTGGCTACTTATTGGTGTCTTTCTTCCTCCCAAGAATGTACAGATGGTATCTCTGAAGGGGTGCAGGGCTCAAGAGGGAAGAGCTTGTTGCTCAGACTCACCTGCCAGGGGCAGGGACGCACTCAGCAGAGTGTTCTGCCAGCCTGGAGATTAGAAAAACAAAGTTTAAAATCTAGTAAGAGCCTCTTGTTCTAATGGTTTGCTGCAGGACTTCGCGGTGAGACTGTCTCAGTGCGTATCGAGTTCTTTGTGGTTCTTGTCTTCCGGACGATACTGTCTAGTGACAAGATCACTTAGCTAGTTTATCTTGACGCTGCGAGGATCTTGGGAGGTTTCCCGTGCTGTGACCCGTCGATTTCATGCAGGAAAATAACTTAAGAGTGTATGAACCTCTTCAGACTTTATTGGCAGGTACATGACAGCACTTGCTTTTTAACTAGACGACAGGGAATGTTACGGTAGAACCGCAGATGTCCGTTCACGGACATGCCTGTTTGTGTACGCTTGTACAGTTTGATGTGCCCCCCCAGCAAATAGATGCTCCAATGTGGGAGGACAGGTGGTGGTGCCTGGAAGGGTTTAGGAAAACTTATTTGAGATCCCCTACAATGTAATGACAATGTCTTACGTCTATGTGATTTAACCCAATTTAAACAAAGGAATAAAATAAACTGTTATAATATGAATTTGCTACAAAAAAACAATCCTACAGAAGTGTTAGGATGGATTTTAGCATGAAAGATTTTTTGTGATAGATGCCTTGAGATTATAACTTCAAAAGAAATAGGCTATTTATGAAGGCATCAGCATATATTGGGAGTATCTGGGAAATGTTATTTGTAGAAATTCTGATGGCAAAACAAAATTCAGGTTCAAAAAAAATCACAAAAAGATCAAGATAAGAGACTTCCATTTTAAATCTCTTTTGCTTTGGTTTTGGTTTTTACTTTGATCATTCTGGACACAAATTGCATACTGCTCTTAGAATTTGGGGCAGACTCGAATGTATCACTACAAACAGAAGGGACCCCAGTTACCTCTTCTCTTCCTCACTCACGAGTGAGTGAGGCAAAACAAGTGGCAGATGTTTCCTGTGTTTACTAGCATTGTGTCCCTGATTTTTTTAATACAACTTTTGAAGATTTTCCTCACAAATGAGTCTAAACGAGGTATAACTTCCACACTGTTTCTCTCCTTCACTGAGTAAGTACCATCCCGAGATTTTAAGATCTCTTAGCAGTTGAGGAAGAGTAGGAAGGCTGCTTTTACAAAGCCTGGCCATCCTGGGTTAGGGAAGAAGCCTTTGGCCTCGCCGTTGCTCTCACGGAAGCAGAGGCCGTTGGCGCCTCATCCCTGGCTGTTGCCCCCTCTTGTTGGGAGATCAGGCCTCGTTAATTACACACTTCGGATGAAAATGGTCTTTTCTGTTTGCTATTCTTGGAGGTTTGTGGTAGATAACCAGCATTTATTAAGTTCTCAACATGTGCCAGGCACTCTAGAAAAAAATTAGTGTTGCTTAGGAACTGAAGAATTCAACCTGCTTTTGAGAGAAAACAGAGCTCCATTCCAGCCAGTCTGTCTTCTGGGACCTTAGAATGGTTGGCGTTTTCATACAAATCAGAAAGTATTGTGGAGGATACAAGAAGGGAAACTGTTGGTCTTAAAAGACGAGGCTGGAGGGCATCAGAAGGTTCTGTTCCTCCCACTGTGAGGTCATGAAACTGCTGTGTGTCACGGTTGCTTTCAGTGCAAACCTGAGCTTGAGTGATGGAAAGGCAATCCTCCAGGTTTCCAGGATGAAGAAAGACTTTCAAACCAGAGGAGAGGCAAGACTCAATCAAGGCCACGATGGCCCCTGAAACATAAAACCCTGAAGGGGACACAAGGATGGTGTGAAGTGGGGACACTCGGGCGGGTATGGGATGCAGGAGCCCCTGCACCTGTGGGAGGTGCTGGGACACTGCCCCTGGAATGAAACCCAGAATCTCAACATGTTTCCCCGTATGTGAGGAAAAAATTAGAAAGCACTGAGCAAGAAAGTTAAAGGAAGCCAGTTACATTGCCAGGGTCATGGGTAGAATATAAAGTCACCAGCAAGAAATGCACACTAGAGGCACGGGTATGAGATCTGAGTTCCCAGCACCTGTGTGTTGCAGAGGGACCACGTGGTAAAATGAATGTGAAAATTGTTCCCAAATCAGGGTACTGTCAGAACCCAGCGGCTGTGGCAGACTCAAAATCACACATTATCTACAGAATCTTTGACTATTTAGGACTCCCCCTTTCCTAAAACAGGCAGTAGAAGATTATAACCCACAGAAAGACATTTCAAGGGGATGAGAACGTGTGGCAGAAGACTAAGCAAGCGAGCACCAGGAACGGCGGCTTGCGCAGGTGCCGGCGGCGTTGGAATTAGGGCCTTGGTGTTGTAAAGGAAAGAAGCCATAATGAAATAACTAGTGTGATAAAAAGACAGATTGAAAAACAAGCAGCATATCCAAAGCCAAGAAATGTCATTTAAATTCATGGCTGTGTCCATCCACCATACAGCAGAGAAGACAGAGCTGAACAGAGAATGAGCAAACCAGAAGACAGCTCTGAGGATATTACCCAGAGTTTTGCATCAAAATCCCAAGGGTGATATGAGACATGAATGAGAAAGCATGGGGGACGGCCCATGCCAACACAAACCTGTGTTTGCAGATAAGCAGCACTGCGGGGACGGAGGACAAGCATTGCTCAGAGGGAAAGGCTGAGATTTTTTTTTCTTTAGAACTGAAGAAATTTGTTGTGCCTTTTTGATCTAAAGACTCCTGATGCTAAAACCACGTAAATAAAAACACATGCACATCCAATCAAATGAAACTGTGGAATATAAGAGACAAATAATCTTAAATATCCCCAAAGGGAATGTGCAGATTATTTACACTGCAGTGACTCCCAGAGGCATCTCTTTGTCGAAACAGATGCCGGAAGGCTTTGGAATAATACCTCAAAGTTGCTGAGAAGATGCCGGGCAGTGGGAGGTTTGGATAAGGAAACAGCATGTGTTCAGTGTAAGGTGGGATAAAAGAGAAGGGGAGGGAGAGACAGACACAGAAGGAAAAAAGGCTCAGATAACACAAAATACAGGATGGAAATGCCCTCAGGATCTTTGTAGATAAATAAAGTCACTATTTAGTGAAAAAAGAATACTGACTTTAAGAAGCTAAAACCATCATCTACTTTAGAATAGACTTGCAATATGGAAAGCAAGAAAATAACCAGGATTGCAGGGAGAAACTGACAGATCGCAGATCCCGCTACAAAACCCCTTATCTCCACGCACAGGGCCCTGCTGGGTGAGCCAGTCAGGCGCGGGGGCAAAGGACTCTCAGAGCAGAGTGGCTCCTTGGCTCGGGGTGTCCTGGACGGGAGCACGGCCTGCCATCTTCTGTGGGACTCTGGCCAAGTTCCCAAAGTCTACCTGCTTGCTTGGCCACAGTTCTTCTATACATGTGGCTTACATGGCATTCCAGAAGGTGCTTACACAAACAACCTGAGAGTTATTGGAAATATTTGTAGAAATCTGGACTCTTTTGGTTTCAAGATGGGCACGGATTCATTTGGACTATGTTCTCTTGGCGGGGAGGGTGTGAAGCAAGAAGGAGGTTCTCTGTTCTTCCCTCCCTGGGGTCCCAAAAAAGAGAACCCAGCCTCCTTGCTCAGCATTAACAGCCAACTTTGAACATCTGCTCCCAGAGCCCCTGTCAGATTGTATTGTTTCCTGCTTCCAACACTGGTAGAGCCCCACCGGGCCCACCACCCACTCCCTACATTCAGAGTTCTTTGTAAACACCACACCTTCCCTTCTTGCCCACATGTAGCCACAGGTCACACATGCCCCCCTGTATTTGGGTCTCCATCAGAGAACTTAGGACTCTGTGAGTACGCTCTGGACTTAGGATTTACTGCAGCATGATGGGCACAGGAAAGGGGGTAGTGCACGGGGACCACATATATGTGTGTGTGCGCCTGTGCATGTGCATATATATGCATGTCTATGTGTGTGCATGTACACACATGTGCCCATGTGTGTGTGTGCATGTCTGTATGTCAGTATATTTGTGTGTGTGCGTGCACATGCATATCTGCATATGAGTGTGTGCGTGTGTGTCTGTTTGTGTACACATATGTGTCTGTGTGTCTGTGCCTGTATATGTGTGTGTACCTGTGTGTGCATGTCTACGTATGTATGTATGTCTCTGTGTATGTGTGTAGGGCACATATGCACCTCTCTGTGTTCATACACATACGTGTGCATGTATATGTCTGTACATGTGCCCGTGTGTTTTGTGTTTTTCATGTGTATCTGTATATCTATGTGTCTATGTCTGTGCATGTGTGTGTGTGTGTGTGTGAGGCGAACACAGAAGGGACACCAGGAGTGGCTTACATTTGTTATCTCAGCAGACATTAGGGTTTGCATAGCTGGGAGCAGAGTGGACATGTAATATTTTTTATTAAAAATAGGAAGTCTAAGGGGCACCTGGGTGGCTTAGTGGGTTGAGCTGCTGCCTTCGGCTCGGGTCATGATCTCAGGGTCCTGGGATGGAGTCCCACATCGGGCTCTCTGCTCAGCAGGGAGCCTGCTTCTCCCCCACTCTCTCTGCCTGCCTCTCTGCCTACTTGTGATCTCTCTGTCTGTCAAATAAATAAAAAAAAAAAAATAGGAAGTCTAAGAGTAGACTTGCAGGGTCAGCTCAAGCACCAGCTGCTGATGAGCCCTGTGACCTCCCATCAGAGACCTTCTGTCGCACCTTGCCCCACACTCCTCCCAGCATTCTTCCCCCGTGAATGCTCCTGGAGTGTGAGGTTCTTGGGGCCTGCAGTGGAGCACCATGAGCCGAGGGGCTGTGTTGTTCTCGTCGTCATACCTGGGGTCAGCCAGCCCTGTACACGTCACAGCTGTGTGTTTTTGAGCCAAATGCATAAAACTCACCATCCAGATATCTGGTCTCATCACCAACAAAGGCAGTTTCGTCAGCCACACTTAGAATTGGGGGTGAGGCCACAGCCACTGAACATGACAAAACAGAGCGAGAATGGGGATGAGTTGCGTGGACCATCTGGTGTCTGAGACGCGGTCACAATTATGCATTTATGCAGAATGATGTAAAACGCACAAGTAAACCTTAATTTGCACATTTCAGATTTTTGGATTATCCAGTATCTGAGATTCAGGCATTCAGCTAGCATGGAAGCGGTTTTACTTCACAATGTGCTCAGGGAGTAAATAAAGGCTCTGGTTGTCTGGCTGCCGAGCAGTTTCAATACCAGGTTTGAGATTTAGTGTGTTTAGGTAAAGTACCGTCTGTTCTCTTGTTGCTGAACCCGCACCTGTCTGCTGCACCTTGAAGCCTATTCGGAGATGAAAGGACGAATGGAAGGTATGCGGTTGAATACATAGAGGAAGAGGAAACCAGAGTTCCTCCTGGAATTCATAACAAGCTCCTTTTCAATACTGAAAAGGGGCTAATGAGAGAAATTGCGCATGAGGACAGCATCTGACATTGATCATCTGGGTTCGGATGTTGTGATGCTCGAGCATCAGCCGCGCTGTCTGGTGAGGTAGGCGTGAAGCGCCCCAGACGTGGTGTCTTTGGGTTGGTGTGCCGCGAATTATGCATCCTAAAGAGAATCCATCCTTCCTCCCGAAGCTGTGGGAAGGTAGAGACGCCAAGAGCTTCTATTTCTTGATAATGAAGTGTCCACCCAGAAGTTAAATGATCTCAGCTCATGACTGATTTTCCTTGAGTTCTAATCCCCTGCTCTAGGCGTGCCTCTGGCACACATGCTAGAGACACTTTGGGGGGTGTCTTCTGTACTGGCAGGTACCAGCATGTCCTGGGGACAAGGGAGCCTCTCTGTGTCTGGGGGGAGTGAGTGCCCAGGGCCGAGGGCCCATGTAGACCTGCTCCTGGTGGGGGGTGACCCACAGAGCCGCAGCGGGGCCCTGCTATGGGCCTGAGAGTGGTCTAAGGTTCAGCACATTTGGGGCTCCCAAGGAAGCCCACGTTCCCCGTTCTTCTGCCCTGCTGCTGACTCCCTTCCTGCTGGGGAGGGTGTGTGTCTGCAGCGTTTCCCAGAGAGGGGACCTGAGCCCAAGGTCACGACGGTGCCCACCCTCCAGTGCTGTAGTCCATACGTTTGACTGGGTTTTAGATATTATAAGTCTAAGTGGCTGAAAGAAAGGAGAAACTGTTTTCACCGAAAGCCCTTATTATGATTAGTGATATGTGTTCATAGTTTTGCTTTTCTGATTGTTGCATCTCGTTAGCAATGTGAAGAGTCATAGACACCTGGGGGTCGCGCAGCATGGACCTTCATGGGCTGGCCTCTGAGGGGAATATCCGGCACGTAATTTGCAGGTGGGCAAGGATTCGCTTCTCCACCAGAGGTCAAGTCCTGACGCCGTGGAAGTCGAAAGAGTG
This sequence comes from Taxidea taxus jeffersonii, assembly GCA_003697995.1. NCBI lineage: Eukaryota > Metazoa > Chordata > Mammalia > Carnivora > Mustelidae > Taxidea > Taxidea taxus. The sequence continues at coordinate 52,088 of RCUC01127665.1, forward strand.
TCATTTTCATGAGAATGGAATAAGGTATTTGTGGAGACAGAGCCAAAAAGAACACACGAACGCTCTGCCGATAGTAAGTTCCCAAGGAAAAGGTCAGAGTACGTGCCTGCTGTTCAGGGGCTTCTGGGCCTTTGTCCCCAATCCAAAAAGAGGAGAACACAGGAAATTCCATGTAAAATAAGGATTTCTGGAGAACTCTGTAAGGACTAAAAGAAGATACAGTTTTGGTAAAAAATCAATATTACTCTTTAGAAGCGTTCATCAATTTAGATTGGTCTTTATGGACACTAGATTTTTTTTTAAATTTTTCTGATCCCTTTATTTTGACCTATTACGAAAGAGAACAGTGCAGTGTAACTGGGGGAAAGGAAAGCAGGAGCTGTCCATCACCCGCCTATCCCCGGGACCTGGTGCAGGGCCACCAGCTCTGCGTGGCTTTGTTCTCAGACTTACTTGACTCGCAGGCCAACGACCATCCACTGTAGGGTTCCTGGAGTGTTGCATCTCTTTCTAACAGCTTCTAAGAGACATCATGTAACCAGTATTTCATCCCTAGACACGAGGAGGAGTGATAGTTCAGCACCAGGGTTCGGGGCTGATGCGTGGATTCATGTGGAGCTGTGACGGGCCACATGGTGGCTAGTGGGCCACGTCTCTGCAAGCCTGCAGACCTCTGCTTTGGGGCGTCCCAAGAAGGAGGGGTACTGAGGTCACATCGCTGTGACTCTTCACTTTGCTGTGTGAGCTGTTGACACACGGTGGCCCTTTATTCTGCCCTGGACGTGTTTCTCTTGCTGTGCAGGTGCGGGCCAAGTGCCCAAGGACCAGGAGCCCGAAGGTCGTGTTGCTGACGCTTGGCTGTCTGCTCTCTGCCCCTTCCATAGACGCGCACACCCCTGAGTGAGGCCATGTCGCCTGTAGAGCAAACCCCATCACTGACATCTCGTGGCACAACTTTGTTGCGTTACTTCAACTATAGTGTTTATGACAAACATAACCTTGTTTGGATTCTTTAATTGATACATTTTTCTCTCAGCAAAAATTATTTGTGTACCTTGGGTGGGAAGACAGCATTATAGTTTATCTCATGAAGATGAATAAAATGAAGCTTTCATTTTACGGCTTTCCACTTTGTAGCAGGGCTTTCAGGAATGTCCTCGGCAGTAGATGTGTTTGCTTATGGAGTCCTACCACACATCCTTCCGCATTACCTGCATTTTGCTCAGCTAAGAATCGTGTCCTCTATTCCATAACATTAAATATGCTTCTGAATATTATTTTTAGTGGTAATGCATTATCCCATTTTGTTGGCCCACTGTGATTTATTGGATTAATCCCCTTTTAATGGAAATTTAAGCTGTTTCTGATCTTTTTACTAATATAAATTATACCTTCATGAATATATTCATAGTTTTATCTGTAAGCTCATTCATGATTATTTCCTTAGGGCAATTTCTAGAAATCATAGAAATGCAATTGTTAATTCAAAGTGTAGTTGATTTCTTAATGAATTTTTGGGACACAGGGGTGATGTGTATCGTATACTTCCTTTCCATCCTGAAGGGGAAGATGCATCTGGGCAAATACGGCCACTTCGCCAAATGTTTAGAAGTTCTATTTATTATTATTATTATTATTATTTCACAGATATCTAGACACCTGTTTTCATTAGACTTTATACTAAGCACTAGGGATACAGAAAGTAAAAGAGCAGGGAGATTTTATAGGGAGAAATCAATATATCAAGAAACATATAAAACAAGTATATACTGTTACACTGTTACAGGTTTTTAGTGTCCAAAGGGAATGGCCAATTTTATCAGGAAGCACGTGGATTATAAAAAATGACTGCAAGAGAGATGAATCTTGACCTTAGTGGTGAAGGGTATCCGAGTGTTGCCTGGTGGGTGAATAACGTGGGGACCTTCCGGGCAGGTGCAGGTGTAGCAAAGTTCAGGGGCAGGAACCAGCAGACCTAACTCACATCAAATCAGTGGCCAGGGTCCATTTGCTCCCAACCCTGGTGCCCTGCCTCAGTTCATTTAAGGTGAGTGTCTCCCCAACCTGTCAGGGCCAATAATACAGAAGCAAAGTCAAACAGAGATGTGTTGTGGATTGTAAAACCTTGTGCTGGAGAAATTCTCTTGCATCTTGGTTAGTTGAACGTGGTTGTGGATGGGGTGCTGGGGGGTTGTGGGGTTGCCTGCAGGACAAAGCCATGACAATTCATAATTAGTCGTGGTCAGCGATCATTTTTAATGGCATCTTCCAGTTCCAGAGTGCAGGAAACATGATCTTTCTGACACAGGGACAAGACACAGGCAGAGCAGGTGTGCGGGAGAGAGAAGGGTGGGGTTCTAGTTCTTTCTCTGCCACCAAAGAGCAGAATAACCTTGGTCGAGACACTTAGTGCTTGGGGCTTTCTATGTATTTATATACAGAAGTAAAAAAGAGATGTGACCTCTTTGAGCCCTCCAGTTCTGTGACAGAGAGCAGAGGCATGCGGCACGGTCCTTGGCTGCAAAGAGCTAAGCTCTCAAGCCTCCGCTGTCCAGGTCCCATCTGCGTAATCCTGCACACGGTCAATACTCAATTACTTACCTCCTGGTCGGCTGAAGGAATAATTGCCAGGAAGAACAAATGAATTCCAATCCAATTAAATCCCTGTGCCAACTCAAAGAAAGCAGGAAAAATCCTCATACCACTCTATTTGCTTACTAGTGCTGTCAGTATCTTGATGAATCTTTAAAATTCAGGCTTTAATAAAAATGATGTATTTCTTGAGTCAAACCATGTGTTTATTGAAGAAAAGAGAGCCCTGTGCAGCTGATTGTGTTTCAGGAAGAAAAGCTTCATCTTACTCTCTCCCCAGTCAGTGGTCCGGCTCTCTGGTGTTGCATTTTGTGCACGTGCGGTTTTAACATCGGATGGATGTATCATGTGTTGGAGATCCCTTTGACAGCAAGAGGCTCGGTCTTTCATTTGATTTAAACATGAGCTCCTTTCAGTCTTCTCAGAGGAGATCTATTAATGCAGAAACGCCCTTCGCATCGATAAACCCATGACCACTGTGCAGAAGTGATGTCTTCCTGTTCACACTGGGAAAAAGGACATACAGAAAATTAACAGTTGTGAAGAAGTAAACTTTATTTACCACAGGGAATCAATTTTAACTACAGACATTTGCAAAACAAGCACAAAGCAAAAATAAACAAGCAGGTCTGCATCAAACCGAAAGCTTCCGTGTAACAAAGGAAAACCTCCACCCAAAGATGAGGCAACCTGGGAGGGGATGGGAGAAAATATGTAAAACCATCTCTCTGATAAAGGGCTAGTACCCAAGATATGTGAAGAATTTATACAGCTCAACAGCAAAAGAACCGAACAATCCAGTTTGAAAAATGAGCCAGGACCTAAGTAGACCTTTTTTTTTTTTTTTTTTTAAATTTTTCCCAAAGAGGACATCCAGATGGCCAACAGACACATGGAGAAGTGCTCCACATCACTGGGCACTAGGGAAATACAAATCAAAACCACAATGAGATCCCACCTCACACCAGTCAGAGTGGCTAAAATTAACAAGTCAGGAAACAACAGATGTTCGAGAAGATACTAAGAAAGGAAAACTCTCCTACACTGTTGGTGGGAATGCAAGCTGGTACAACCACTCTGGAAAACAGCATGGAGGTTCCTCAAAAAGTTGAAAATAGAGCTACCTTATGACCCAGAAATTTTATTTCTGGGTATTTATCCAAGCAAATGAAAACACTAACTTTTTTTTTTTAATATTTTATTTATTTAACACAGAGAGATCGAGATCACAAGTAGTCAGAGGCAGGCAGAGAAAGAGGAGGAAGCAGGCTCCCTGCTGAGCAGAGAGCCCGATGTGGGGCTCGATCCCAGGACCCTGGGATCACAACCTGAGCCGAAGGCAGAGGCTTTAATCCACTGAGCCACCCAGGCGCCCCGAAAACACTAACTTTTGAAAAGATGTCTGCACCCCATGTTCACGGCAGGCCAGACACAAAAGCCACCTAAGTGTCTGTTGACAGATGAATGGATAAATATGTTTTATATGCATGTATAATACACACAAGTATATATAAAGTATATAGAGAGCATGACTCCACCATAATAAAGAAGCATAAAGATAAATAAAGCATAAAGCAATAAAGAAGGGCGTTTCTGCATTGTGACAGCATGGATGGACCTTGGAGGCATTATGCGGAGTGACCCAAGTTGAGAATGGCCAGTGCCACGTGATAGCAGTTACACATGGACTCTGAGAAAGACTCGCAGACGAGAGTAGGTGGTGGTTACGGGGGGCTGGGGGAGGGAAATGGGGAGAACTTGGTGAGACGGGACAAACGTCCAGTTTAAAGAGGAGCAGGTCCTGGGGGTCCATTGTACAGCATGCCAATTATGGCTTATGATGCAGCATTACATACTTGAGCGTTGCTAAGAACGCAGATTTTTTAAAACCTTCCTCTCAATTTTTATTTTTTAACATTAATTAATTAGCATATAATGTATTATTAGTTTCAGAGGTAGAAGTCTGTGATTCCTGTTTTATATAATACCCAGTACTCATTATTAGGTGCCCTCCTTAATGCCTGTCACCCAGTTGCCCCATCCCCCACCCCTACCCCTCCAGTGACCCTCAGTTTGTTTCCTATGATTAAGAGTCTCCCGTGGTTTCTCTCCCTCCGTGATTGCAGGTTGTTTTATTTTCCCCTCTCTTTCCCTATGATCCTCTGCCTTGTTTCTCAAATTCCTCCTATCCGGAGATCCTATGATAGTTGTCTTTCTCTGATTGACTTATTTCACTCAACATAATACCCTCTAGTTCCATCCACAGTGTTGCAAATGGCAAGACTTTGTTTCTTTTGATGGCTGCATAGTATTCCATTGTATGTATATACCACATCTTTATCCATTCATCTGTTGATGGACATCTAGATTCTTTCCACAGCTTGGCTATTGTGGACATTGCTGCTATGAACATTCCAGTGCACATGCCCCTTCGGATCACTACGTTTGTATCTTTAGAGTGAATACCCAGTAGTGCGATTGCTGGGTCGTAGGGTAGCTCTAGTTTCAACTTCTTGAGGAATCTCCATGCTGTTTTCCAGAGCGGCTGCACCAGCTTGCACTCCCACCAACAGTGTAGGAGGGTTCGCCTAAGAAAGTAGATCTTAAATGTTCTCATCACAAGAAGAAAACAAGCCAGCTGCGAGGCAACGAGTGTTGTGGTAATTGTGCAGCACATGTATACATCTCATCGCCGTGCTGCACAGCTGGAACCGAGACAAGTTATGTATCAGCTATATCCCTGTAAGGCTGGAAAATAGGTACTTTTCTTAAGTGGGACTTGTGCACAATTACAGATAAGAGAGATGTGACATGGCTGTGCTTTGACAGTCAGACTGTAGCAATCTTAAATTAGAAGTTCTCCATCTCAAAAGCCCTTTGTGAAAACAATCTCAAAGTCCTTTGATTATTTTGATACTAGGGTTCGTCAGCTCATTGATTCTGTGCTGTAGAATGTTCCTCAACTGAGTTTCAGTTCATAAAGTTTTATACTCGCTGCCGATGAAGATCTGAGCTTTTGTCTGTGTGAGCACATGGACACACAAACACAAGGGCCATCCTAATTTAATTCATCAAACAGGAAGAAAAGGGAACATTTTGAAAACCCTGAATCAGAGAGAAGTCGGGTCCTGACCGGTATGTGAAGAACATGCTTTGGAGGGAAGTTGGAATTCTAGGGATATTAGCTTTTTATTGCTGCATTTAAAAAAATCACCTGAAACAAGAGCCCTAAGTGGATGCCCACTTCATATGTCGCAGTTCCTGGGTCAGGGGTCTGGGTGCAGCAGAGCTGAATCTCCACGAGACGTCTATCAAGGTGTCAGCTGGGGCTGTGTTCTCACCGGTCAACCTGTCTGATGGAGCGCCGCTCCCAAGGTCACTGGGCCTGTTGGTAGGATTCTCTGGCTGCCGTGTCCTCGAAGCCCTCACTGGAGCCAGAGAACCTGGAGCATCTGCCAGCAGGGTGACATCTTTCCTCCTAACATGTCCCAGGCCCAGGAGTGACAGCATGGGCTTGCTTACAGCCAAGTCACAGCCCCTGCCCACATGCAGGGGGGTCCCAGAGAGGCACGAACAGCAGACTGTGGGGACCCCAGGGACCACCTAGGGTCTGTCCACCACACCAGGGTCAAGACACAGCATGAACAAAAACTTGTCTTCCTGGAGCAGCATAGGGTTGGGGGACATGGATGGGCGGGGAGAGCTAGGCATTCCTGACTCCTCTGTACAGGAATCTTCTTTCTGATTCCACAGCCTGCATGATTCCTCTTGTTCAGCTGGGATAGTTGCTCACTCACTGCTTCAGATGCCTCTGGGGTTTCCTCTCCATTGGCCAGTTCTATGGTTCAGATCTCCACGAGGTCTGCTGCTCGTGGCATGAGCCAGCAATGCACTCAGCCTGCGGTCTGTCTACACTCCTCTCCCTTCCCGTCTCTTCCCTTGCGATTGAGGGCGACTCATGAATATTTAGCTGGGGAAAATCAAAACACCTGCCTGTGCCACAGTATTTATTTATTTATATCCCTTTAGTTAACAGGTATTGATTTTCCCTGCATTTAAAAACAAAAACAAAACAAAATGGGCCCCAGTCTACATGTGTAGAAAGGAAGGGATTTAAGAGGAGGACTTAAGAGCAGGTGGTATTTGGGGAGTACATAAAGGAAGGAGGGTTGACTGTAGCTCAAAGATTAAAGAAAACAACCCTCAAGGGAAAAGAGACACTTGACGTGTGTGTTGAAGAACGAGGATTTTGTTCTATCGAGAAGGGATGGGAACCGTGGAGCTCATTCCTGAGTCATGGACACTGAGGAGGGGAGAGGACCAGAGTGCGGTCCTTCCCTGGACATACCAGGTGTGGGTGACAGGGACGGGGGGGAAGCATCAGGTGGCAGATGGCTTCGTGTCTGTGGATGTCCCCTGCAGTGTGAATATCCTTCAGTGGCACCCCGGGGGGCATCCTGGAGGACATTCTTGGGGCTTGGGGTATCTTAATGTCGAGCCATGCGATTCCATTCAGAATTCGGTGTTCGGTTATCTATGAAACGAGTCCGTTGACTGTGTCAGAAGCTGTCAGGGGAGCTTGGGCTTGGAGTCAGGGGACCCTAGAGATGCTCCGTGACCCAGGGCAGGAGCTTGGCCTTGCCAAGCTCTCTCTGTAACATTGGGACAGTAGCCGCACCCAGCTCAGAGTGTCGTCAGGGTTACATGTGACTGTGTGTGTAAAGGTCTCATCGTGATGTCCAACGCAGAGTAAGAGCTCAA
>RCUC01127668.1:0-14272 GCA_003697995.1 Taxidea taxus jeffersonii
TCAGAACTAATCTCCTTCCTCCTCTAACAGTGGTCCCTCCAGCCTTTACTGAGTGACAGTGGGCACTCCTGTGTCATCATTCCTCCACTGACACGGGGAGACTGACGGCTCAGAGGACATTTGAACCTCATTGTCATCTCTGCTCCCAGTACACAGGCCCAGGTCCTGGCCTGTGACAGGGCCACCAAGCAAACTCTGGGTGGCTGAACTGAGTTGTGGAGAGGAGGACTCTTTGCCCCCGAGGGGTCCTTCTTTCCACTTAACTAAGGGTAGGGAAGGGCCCCTCCTCCAGCTTCTTCCTAGGACCCCTGAATGGAAGCCTCAGGAGTCAGAATTGGTCTCTGGAGGGGAGCCTGGGTGGCTCAATCAGTTAAGTGTCTGTCTTCAGCTCAGATCATGATCCTGGGGTCCTGGACTGAGTCTCACGTTGGGCTCCCTGCTCAGTGGGGAGTCTGTTTCTTCTCTGCCCTTCACTGTGCTTGTGCTCTCTCTCTCTCTTGCTTGCACTCTCAAATAAATAAATAAAATCTTTTAAAAAATTTTAAAGGGGGGCCTGGGTGGCTCAGTGGATTAAGTGTCTGCCTTCAGCTCAGGTCATGATCTCAGGGTCCTGGGATCAAGCCCTGCATCGGGCTCTCTGCTAGTGGGGAGCCTGCTTCCTCCTCTCTCTCTGCCTGCCTCTCTGCCTACTTGTGATTTCTCTCTATGTTGAATAAATAAAATCTCTGCCTACTTGTGATTTCTCTCTATGTTGAATAAATAAAATCTTTTTTAAAAAATTTAAAAAAAGAAAAGAATTGGAAAAGAAAAAGAAGAAAAGAAAAGAATCTGCCTTATGCTCAGTCAGCCTAGTCACCCCTTCAGCCCTGAACTTCTGCATTCCAAGCGAAGGGCCTTGGAATTCCCCAAGCCCAAGCTCCATTCAGCTGAATGGGTTATATTAGTCCTTTCCTTAAAAAAGAATCCAATAGTAATAGAAATGAATGCTTAATAATAAAAGCTAATGCTTTTTTGAGACTTTGCTAAATATATGCCCAACATGCCACTTGACATGAGGAAACTGAGGCACGGGATCACATAATAACCTGCCCAAGGACACCCATGGTTTGAATTCAGAGCCCACAGTCCTAACCATTCCTCAGCCCCGGCCCGGATCACTCAGCTCTGTGCTCTGGCTCGTGCTTGGCTCCTCACCCCACTCTGTTCACCCAGATCCCCTCATGAGGCAGCCCACACAGGGGTAGGAAATGCTTATGGAATAGGTGAATGGAATCAGGGAATTCTGCTTAACAGGTTATCCCTAGGAGGGCATGGAAGGCATGAGAGGAACAGCAAAAATGCTGAAAGCCCAGCTTCCGGGACATTCTGTCACCATCTGCCACATCTAAGGAAGGGATGTTTCTGGAAAGGTCCCAGATTTCTGACCGACTCTCTTGGCTGTCCATGTAAGGTCAGAGGGCAGGCGTGCCGTTGCCGCTGGGCCAGACCCTTCGAGAGTGAGAGCACCCCAGGGAGAACTACTGGGGAGGGCAATGGCTTCTGAGTTTGTGCCCCAAGTGGATGGATGACAGAGCTGGGAGGTCTGCATCCATCAGGATGACTTTGATTTCAAGCAACAAATCCCCACCCACACTAGCTTAGCAATGAAGATTTATTGGCTCATATAGCTGAGACATCCGGAAGTGAACTTCAGGCATGGTTTCATCAGGGCTCTGGCCCCATTTCTCTGCAATTCCCTCGCTGATCCAGTCCCATTCCCCGTGGATCCTCATCCTCAGGCTCTCTTCCAGCAGCCTCGAGGGCTGCAGGCCGCCTTCTTCCTGGGCATGGAGGGGGGAGGGGAAGGAATGAGAGACACCGCCCCACCCCCACTCACAAGCAATCTCTGAAGGAGTCTTGCTTGACCCAGAACTGCCTCTCCGAGGGTCTGATTCTGCACGGCTGCTTAAGTAAACCAAAAAGATGGAGTGAAAACGTGTTTCTAAGTGGCATTTGGGCCCCAGAGCTCCCTGGAGACAGGAGGAATTTCTGCCAAGCGCCCTCTGGTCTCACTTGCTGGTTTCCAATTTGACCAAATACTACCGTTATCTTGGCGGCAGGACAGTGGAACTGAGGCGCCGGGCCCGTGCCCTTCGGCATTCCATGCTCTACGTGGGTCTGCCGAAGACCCACGAGGGCCCCAGCGCTCATGTCCGGGAGGCTCCCTGGCACATGGTGGCAACATGGAAGTGCGCTGACATCCCACAGTCAACAACATCGCGAAATGATTTCCAAAGAGTTAAGTCCCCTTGCGGTCGAGTAGGCGACAGCGTTAGGGCTTGTAAACGTTGACTTTTATTGATCTCGCTGTTAAGTTTTTTTACATTTAGGAGCAAACACGTTTTCTTGGGCCTCTGCAAAGCTCGTGGGTCAGAGGCCGAGGCCAGTTGTGCATAATGGAGGATCGGGCCGGTTGAGGATTTAGACACAAGTGACCTTGGGCAAGCTGCCAACCTCTCTTGGCCTCTGTGCGGTCAGTTGTCCATTTGTTGAGAATAATCGTCCGCTGACATTTCTTCCCTGGGTAGTGCCCCAAGAACGGCCCTTCCAGCTGGAGGAGTAGAGGGGGTAAGCGGAGTGTTGCTGTAGAGCCAAGTAAACCCGGTTCCTTTGGGGTCTGTTCAACACTTGCCAAACTATAGAGAGAAGTCTGGTGAATTTCCATGTACCCATTGCTCGGTTCCAACAATCAGCCCATAGCCCATGACTACCCCTGGGTCCGTCTCTATGCCCACCTCCTCCCCTCCCTTTGACCTAGACATGATATGATTTCATTTCTTAATATTCCAGAATGTGTTTCTAAGAGGAAATGGTTGCACTTGTGAAACACAAGAAAACAGTCATTCCTTAATATCATCAACTCTCCAGTCTGTCTTCACATTTCCCTACAGTCCTACAAACGCCCTAAAAAAAAACAAACAAACACAAATTTGTGGGGCACCTGGAGGACTCAGTCCATTAAGCATCTGACTCTTGATCTCAGCTCAGGTCTTGATCTCAGGGTTGTGAGTTCAAGCCCCACATTGGGCCACACACTGGGATCCATAGGCTGGCCACGGAGCCTATTAAAAAAAAAAAAAAGGTAAAAACCCCTAATTTGTTTATTTGACTCAGAAATCAAACAAGATATGTGACTGGTTAGTATGTCTCTTCAGACTCTTTTCATCACTTTTCCCTCCATTTCCCTCCCCCTACTCCAACTCCGGCACAGGCTGGGTCTCACTGACAGTATCTTTGTGGGGTTATTTAACATGTTCCCTTGTTCCCTAAATTTCCCATAAACTGAAAGTTAAATCCAGAGGCTTAATCAGATTTTTGGGGACATATCTTCTGGCAAAACTTCATAGGTGGTATTTTGTCCTTCCCTCAGCAGACACATAAGAGCTGTTTTCCTGGTTGTTACCAGCTGTTGATTTATTCATTTATTAGGATTTGCAAAATGGTGATGGTCAAATTTATCATTCCTTCTTTGGACTTATGTGGACTGTTTCTATAGAGAGCAACTTCCCCTTATCAACTATTTGGCTACCCTGAGGTATAGTACTTAAGGAGAAGACAGAATAAATGCTTGATTCTCTCCCCCGCCCTTTTTCTTAAGATTAAAAAAAAATTGTTTATTTATTTGACAGACAGAGATCACAAGTAGGCAGAGAGGCAGGCAGAGAGAGAAAGAGAGGAGGAAGCAGGCTCCCCGCTGAGCAGAGAACCCAATGCGGGGCTCGATCCCAGGACCCTGGGATCATGACCTGAGCTGAAGGCAGAGGCTTTAACCCACTGAGCCACCCCGGCGCCCCTCTCTCCCTCCTGTATATGCTAGTTTTTCAAATCATAAGTGAGCTCTTTAGTGTCCACCAAAGGTGATCAAAGAGGTTTTTTTGAAGATATTTATTTATTTAGATTTATAATATTTATTTATTATTATTTATTTTATTAATTATTGGTAGGCTCCACACCCGGCATGGAGCCCAATGTGGGGCTCGAACTCAGGACCCCAAGATCAAGAATTGCCCACTCTACCTGTTAAGCCAGCCGGGTGTCCCTCAATGAGTCTTTTAAAAAAAATCATTATGAACTTGTGGATTTAAATGTGTTTGACATATTTCAATGAACTGCAATTCTTAGGCAATTGACTTTCAGACGGCCTCCTCTGGGCGCAGGCAGGGGCAGCCTGTCCCTCTTACCCTCGAACCCCACGGACAGCTTCTGTGGTCTTGGATACATTTGCTGTTTTCGGGTCTAATGAGCTGTTCCAAGTTCAAGCTCACCCTGTACTTTCGCTCACCCAGTTCCCAGTTTTGCAATCTGCCCTTTCCCCAGGACTCCCTGGTTCCTCTCATTTGAACGTGGTATTAGGGACCACCACCTGGGTACTGGTTGTGCTTGGGTTTTCTAATAATGCTAGGCCTTTTCAGAGATCAGACACAGGATTTTTTTTTTTTTTAAATTTTAAAAAAAGCTATGGGTTTGGGGTGCCAGCTGGCTCAGTTGGTTGGGCATCTAGCTCTTGATTTCTGTTCAGGTCATGATCTCAGGGTCATGAGATCCAGCTCTGTGGCAGGCTCCTGACTCAGCATGGAGCCTTCTTAAAATTCTCTCCCTCTCTCTCCCTCCGGCACCACCCCTCACCCCCACTTGTATGCACTCTCTCTAAAAAAAAAAAAAGAAAAGAAAAGATATGAGTTCATACTGATACTTTCCATCCATTCGGATTCAGAATTCCAATGTTTTTGCTTCATCTGCTAGTTTTTATTATTTTTTTTAAAGATTTTATTTATTTATCTGACAGACAGAGATCACAAGTAGGCAGAGAGGCAGAGAGAGAGAGAGGAGGAAGCAGGCTGTCCGCAGAGCAGAGAGCCCGATGCGGGGCTTGATCCCAGGACGCTGGGATCATGACCCGAGCCGAAGGCAGCGGCTTTAACCCACTGAGCCACCCAGGAGCCCCCATCTGCTAGTTTTTATATCTGAGTTGCCTTTCTCCACGCTTCAAATCTCAGACCTCAAGGACGCCGACATAAATTTAGTTACACTTCCCCACCACAAACACAACAGTCTTAAAGATCTCAACACTACCACCGAACAATCATTATTAAAAACAGCTCAGTATTTTGTCTTGTTTTTTTCAGTTTTCTTCTTAGAGTAAACCCCACTAGGACTATATAGTCACATTAATGCATTTTAGTTTTTAATTTTTTAATTTAATTTTATTTTTTTAAAAGATTTATTTGAGAGAGAAAGAGAGCGTGAGCGAGCGCAGGGCGGGAGCTGAGGGAGAGGGAGAGAGCCCCTAAGCAGACTCCCCGCTGAGCAGGGAGCCGGACACGGGGCTCAATCCCAGGACTCTGAGATCATGACCTGAGCCGAAATCAAGAATCAGACACCCAACTGACTGAACCACCCGGGCACCCAATATTTCTCTTTCTGTGCCTGGCTTATTTCACTTAGCGTAATGTCTTTGCGATTCATTCCTATTGCAGCAAATTGTAGATTTTCCTTCCCTTTTAAAGCTGAATAGTGTTGATCATGTGTATAGACCACATTTGGTGTATCCATTCATCCACGGACGAGAGGAGCGGCACAGATTACTCCGTGTTTAAACTATGGTGAATAACACTGCTATCAACAAGGGTGTACAGATATCTTTTGAGAACCTGCTTCCGATTCTTTTTAGTAAATACTCAGAAGGGGAATTGCTGGGTCAAATGACAATTCTGTTGCTAATCTTTTGAAGAAATTCCCTCATTCTTTTTATGGCTACAAAGTACTCCTTTAGAGACTTAACTATTGTTAGTTCTGCCAGGCCTTACTGATGGACATTTGTTGTTTTCCAGGCGATGGTTGTTTGAAAAACAGAGTTGCAATGAATAGCCTTATCCCTCCACCTTTTTGTATCATTTGCCGTGTATCTTTAGGTAGATTCTTAGAAGCGGGATGGTGGGATCAAAGGGCACACTTGTGCAGTTTCTTTATGTATTGCCGAATTCCCATCCATGGGGACTGCCCCACTTTGCATTCTCAAAAGCAAAGTGTGAGAATGTTTTCTCACAGCCTGGACAAGAGAGTATTTTGTTAAATTTTGGATTTTGGCCATTCTGATCAGCAAGAAATAGCTCCCCGGAGCAATTTGCCTTTCTTTAACTGTGAGTGAGGTTGAGCATCTTTTCATATAGTTTGGAAACATTGGCCTTGCTTTTTCTGTAAACTGTTCATATTTTCGGTGCGTTTTTCTCACCGGGTGTTGGTCTTTTAATTTACATCAGCAGATCTTTATATACTCAGAATACTAGCGCTTTGTCTGTGATATAAGTTGTAAATCTTTTTTTTTTTAACCTTCTATCGCTTGTCTTTTTAATTTTACTTACTTAAAATTTCTTGGGGTACCTGGGTGGCTCAGTTGGTTAAGCGTCTGCCTTCGGCTCAGGTCGTGGTCCCAGAGTCCTGAGATCGAGTCCCACATCCGGCTCCCTGCTTGTCGGGAAGTCTGCTTCTCCCTCTCCCTCTGCCTGCTGCTCTGCCTATTTGTGCGCTCTGTCTGTCAAATAAATAAATAAATAAATAAATAAATAAAATCTTTTAAAAAATTTCTTTTTACTTATTTAAAAGTAATTTAACTTTTTGTAACCCCATCTCTTTTGCCTTACAAAACTTCAATTCCTTGAAACTTATGCTAATCTTTCCTCTTACTGCCTTTGGGTGTTGGGTCAGCATTCAGAAAGCTTTCCCTACTCCCAAATTATAGAAGAACTCCCCAGCTGCCCCCCCCTTTCCCTATAGTACTTGCGTGGTTTCATGTTTGCCCTTATATAGCCAGTGCCTTTGGAATGTACCCCGCTATAGGAAAGGAACGAGAGGAACAGGAGAGGAGCGCCTCCAGGCTCTCTGATTGCACGGGGCTCTCTGGGTGCCGGAACTCGGACCGTGAAATCACACCCCTTGTTCCCCGCAATGGCCGAGGAAGCCTGAAAGCTCGTTAAAAAAAGCAACACATCTGCCTCAGTGAATCGGTGTCTCTTGTTGGAGCTCGCCTGGCGAGAGATACCCGCTCTGGGAGAAGGAACAGGTTGGGGAGTGAAATGGCTGGGACAGACCTTTAATGACGGGGGAAGCTATCACTCTTTAAGTATCCAAGTGAAGGGGCACCTGGGCGGCTCAGTCGGTTAAGTGTGTGCCCTCAGCTCACATCACGATCTCCGGTGCTGGGATCGAGCCCCCTGTCAGGCTTCCTGCTCAGCGGGGAGTCTGCTTCTCCCTCTTCCCCTCCCCTCTGCTCGTGATCTCTCTCAGGCTCTCTGTCTCTCTCTCTCAAATAAGTAAAATTAAAAAAAATATATATCCAAGTGAAGCAACAACAACAAAATGCTTCTTAAAAGACAGGCTTGACGTTTTGAGGGGAGAGATCATCTCTAGAGTGGGGGGGTCTTGGGGCAATGTGTTGAATTGATTTTTCTATGAAGCAGAAGTAAATTTTTTTAAAAGATTTTATTTATTTATTTGACAGACGGAGATCACAAGTAGGCAGAGAGAGAGAGAGAGAGAGAGAGAGGAGGAAGCAGGCTCCCTGCTGAGCAGAGAGCCCCATGAAGGGCTCGATCCCAGGATCCTGGGATCATGACCTGAGCCGAAGGCAGAGGCTTAACCCCCTGGGCCACCCAGGCGCCCCCAGCAGAAGTAAATATTGATGGGGAGGGTGACATATCAGTTCAATTTGCCAGTCCATCTGCAAGGTGATTTTCGGTGGGTTGGTTTTCAAGGACTTGGTGGGCCTCCTGCATGTGCTGTGAGAATGGAAGGGTCCTTTGGGAGGGTGGGTGCTCTCACTTCCCTCCAGCACCTGGAAGGCAGACCCTGAAGGTCCAGAGCCGGGTAGGGCCACCGGAAGTGGAGAGTCCCTCTCACTCGCCTTTCTGGAGGGACACCTGTGTGATGTCAGACCTGCCCTACTCACCTCATGACGTCACTATGACGACCGACACTGTAGAATTTGACTTAGAGCCAAGGACCCCCACGATTTTATTGTTCGTGTAGCCTGGATTTTGGACTCACTGCCCTACCCCCCAACAGCCACTCACGGCTTAGCAGCTCCGACCCCACCCCTCCCTTAGTACTCTGAGGTGACCTTGATGCCCCAGTCTCCTAGAATTGGACATTGTTTGAGTTAAAGGGCCCCTAGAAGCTGCGGTGTCCCTCTCGGTGTTGGCACTGTTGGTTTCGGTAAAGAACAGTGGCAAGTGTGGACCCCCAGTGCCAGGAAGACTTCCTTTTCCGGGAAGCTGGGGATCCTAAGGGAGCGTGTCCTGCCCCCCAGCAGCGTGCAGAGAGAGGAGGCACCCAGGTTGTCTGGTTCTCATAGAGCCTGCCCCCAGCACGGGCCTCTTCCAGCTCCAGGACCGGCTCTTCTGGACTGAGCTCAGCGTGGGTGGGGTCGGAGGCTCACCACCTTAGCCCGGTTCTCTGCTGGGCTGCAGGGGAATTAAGCTGTTCTTAGAACAAACTGACCTCTGCCCACTCCTCCACCCCGGGGCAGTCACACCCAAGTCCTCTGAGAGAGACACTACCAAGAAGCTCCCGGAAATGATGAAAGCAAGCAGACACGACCCTGTGACTTGGGAGGGGGCCAAAGGCTTCTCCCTCCCCCTCCACGTAAGCCCGATGATTATTTTCATAGAGAAAACCAAGTCTGTGGGATCAGATCTCACAGTCTCAGTGCCTGGAATTAACTGGGGGTGTCAGCGGAAGGAATGCTAGGGTGACACTGGGGCTCCGCGTTCCTAAACCCGTCTGACCTACTCCTGAGGCCCTTGGGCATCTTCCTGCCCAAGTGAGTGAAATAGACCATTGCGAACCATACCAGTGTCCTGGCAGCTCAGAGGTGGGAGGAAGGAGGCCAGCATTGGGGCTGAGCAGAGCCCTCAGGGGAGGAGGTGGGGGAGAAGACCTTGGCAGGGAACCTGCTGGAAGGTTAACCCTCACCTTGCCTGGCTCCTGGGAGAAGAGATCGAGGCGCCCGGGGGCCGGCTTTGCCAAAAGGACTGTTTTGGTGTGTAAGTTTCCGAGGCATCTGTGTCCAGAGAGCGGTAAGTAGAAGCACGTGCACACGGACAGGAAGTTTGGTCATCCTCACCCCTGGCCTGTGGGAGTTGGCAGTCCCTACCAGTGCTCCACGAGGCCCTAATGTGAGAACACAAGGCTGTCTCTGTCCTTCTGAAAGCTTTGGGTGACTGTTGAAACCTTCTGGAGGAGAAGCTAGCCCAGCAGGAGCTCAGCCTTGTCCGGCTAGCCCTCAATGTAAATGTGTATAAATTTCATGCAGATATAGAAGATTTCTTTGTTTCCATTGTGATCCCTGCGAGGAACCAGATGGAAGGAAAAACAACCCCAAGAGCCTCCCCTGAGATCATCCTGGATCTCCCAGCCTGGGTGTATTCCGTGCACCCGAGGCCTCATGCATATGCGGTGCCCTCCGCCTGCATGCTTTCGCCCCCGATCGCTGGGCTGGCCTCTTGGTGCTGATGGCTCAGCTCAAGGTCAGCTCCTAGAGGCCTTCCCTGACCCCTGTCCAAAGTGGCCCAGCCGCCTAGGACTCCATCTCTCCCTATGCGTTTCTTCTTTATAGTTGCTAGTATTATTTCTGTTTAATATGCCGACTCCCTTCTCCAGCATCCACTCACAGGAACGTGAGAGCCAGGCTGCTCCGTGGCCATCACTGCCGTATCCTGGTGCCTGGAGCGGCGCCTGGACGGGTGCCCGGAACAGCGCCTGGCACCCGGCGGGGCTCACTCCGGTGGGTGGTACTTGGGTTGAGGGAGAAAGGAAATGCGGAGAGGAGATGCCTTTTGCTTTCCATCGGCTTTCTTCTTCGTGTGCCTCTTAAGGGGCTGATCATTTGAAGAAAGAGGCATCCCACGGACACCTGTCCCTTTGAGTGTCCTCACCAACGGGGAGGCTGGGGCAGGCTGAGGGACTGTGCCCCGACAGTCTGGGGGAGCAGGATCCGTACCTGCTACTGCTCTCTGTCTAAACCAAAACACATGTAGCCCCGGGAGCAAAGTCCCTGGAAAGTTCCCCCTGTGTGGCGCTGGAACCGGGAGCCCCGTGCTGGACGGAATAGGGCGCGCCCCTCTGACTGAACTTTAGAAGTAAAGTGACGCAGATGGGAACGGGAAGGAAGCAGGTTTCCACAGGCTCTAATCTCCTCTAGCAAGAGTGGGGTGCTTAAGGCTGCCTCATGCTGGCCCCGCCTGCTGGTTGGGTTGAGTTCCTTAGAGGCGGAATCCAGAATCCGGAATCCGAGCTGGAGGTTCCGCGTTGAGGAGGAGCCCTGGGGATGACCGCTGGTGCGGGAGGGTGAAGCAGGTGAAGAAACCAAGCAAGGCTGTTTTCAGCTCAAGTCTGACGGCAGCTTGATCCTCCTGAGTTCTGGGCTGGGAGCAGCACCACAGAGCGGGCCCGCCTTGACACAAAGCGACAAGGGGACGGGCCTCCATAGTCCTGTGCTGCGCCATCCTCGCTGCAGGCGGCCGCCAGCGGGGTGTCATGCCTAGATGGCTCCTGTCCATGGTGGCAACTCTCTGCAGAAGGGTACAGCTATGGGCCAGCGGCTGACGGCATTCACCACTGGGATTAGAGCCAGTTGAATCCACCCCCCTGCCGAGTGCAGGCACAGGAGAGGGTGTGCATTTTCTAATGCGCTCGCCCGGAGTCTGTGTTTTTGTGTTTCTGCGGGTTAGTTAGCCTTGTTGCTCTCTGGGGTCGGAAAGCTCTCACTTTGTCATCTTGCTGATGCTGACCCGCTGCTCCGAAAACCCATGAACCGAAACTCCCTGGGGAAACACACAAGCACCCCCGGCAGCAGCCTCCGAGGTCAGGTGCGTGGGACTTCCCGAGGAAGTGAAAGCCAGCCACCCGGGCCAGCTGGCCAGAGCCCACCCCCGCCACTTGCTTTGCCCTGGGACCCAGAGTGAGCCTCTTTGCCCTGAGCCAGTGCTCACAAGCCCCACAGCGGAAAGCAGAACTAAGCCCCTTATCAGTGCCGCTGCCACCGTGTGTCCACTCAGGGCCTGAGAAGTGTTGGAAAGGCCCGGCCACAGACTTCACACTTACAAAGCAAGGAGGGTCCAACTCTCTCCTTCTCTCCCTCCCTGTCTCTCTCTAATGTGCCACTGCCCGAGGACGCAGCCCTAGGATACCCAGGAGCGGACAGAAGGACAGACGAAAGGGAAAAAAGTTGTTCCTAGGACAACTGGGAGGCCGGCATCACTGCCATCCTCTAATAGTACCGAGAAAGGACGCACCGGTAGATGCCAAGTCTGAACATGAGCCAAGGCAGCAGCTGGGCTGTGCCTGCAAACCCATCTGGAGGAAGAAAATAGTACAAAAAAGACGTTATTCAGGCCACAAACGGTCTGTCTCTCCTGCTCAGTGTCTGCCTCGGCCTCTGAAATTGTTCTTCCTGCTCACGGGCTCCAGTCTATTTTGTCCTGTGACTGGTACGTGGGGGGGACAGGAGACTGGGGGCGGGGGCAAACTCTGCAGGCCAGATGGCAGACACCGCGGGTCCTGGGGCACACAGGGATCCGGGCTCAGTGCCACGCCCTGGACACCAGCTGGCAGTCCCTTGGTGTCTTCCGTTTGCTGCCACTGAGGGGACCAAAGGAATTTTCTCTCCCTCAAACTCTACAGTTGGACTCAGAGCCTTTACGTTCGTGAGGGCTTATGGGAGGGCAATGGGAAGGGCCGCTGATGCAGAGTATGGGGGCCACCAGTTTCCCCAGGGAGAGTGACTTCTAGGCCAACACCTTGTAGTGTCCGTTTGCATCTGCCTGGCGTGGACAGTTGGTTGGGGTGAAAAGAGAGGACACAGTTTTGAGCACGTGTCTAGATAGAAGTGTGATAGAAGGAAGGAGCTATTGGACAAATCACAGAGGCCTCACACTGAGTGAAAACAACCTGTCTCCAGAGCTTCCATACCGTCCGATCCCATTTAACTGATGCTGTTTTTCCTAGAGGTGGGGGAGGGGCAGAGGGAGAGCCAGAATCTTAAGGATCCAAGGCCAGCGCGGAGCCTGATGCAGGACTTGATCTCATGGCCCTGGGATCATGACCTGAGCTGAAATCAAGAGTCGGACACTTAACCGACCGAGCTGCCACATGCCCTTATATGATATTCTTGAGGGGAAAGCCAGTGGTTGTCAGAGATCGTGAGTGGGGAAGGGAAAGGCCTGGCAGGAAGGAGTTTTGCTGGGAAGGCATAATGGAATTGTTGTGTAATCTGCTTTTGGGGACAGTTATATGAATCTGGCCACGTGCTAAAATTTAAACGGTACACCCAGAGAAAAAGTCAATTTTAAGGGGCGCCAGGGTGGCTCAGTCCGTTAAGCGTCTGCCTTCAGCTCAAGTCATGACCCCAGGGTCCTGGGATCGATTCCCCGCCTCAGGCTTTCCTCTCAGTGCGAGTCTGCTTCTCCCTCACCCTCCGCGACTTCTCTCACTTTCGCTTACTCTCAGATAAATAAATAAAATCTTTTTTTAAAAAGTCAATTTTACTGCAGTAACAATTTTTCAAATTAGAAAAAGTTAATGGTGCTAATAATGCCTGACCTTGGCTTCCTGCGGCCCCAGCTCTGAGCTAAGTGCGGGACCTTCCTTCCCTCACTGATTCCTCTCGAGAAGCCCATTTGGTGCTCAGGTGGCACAACTTGCCCAAGGTCATGTAGTACGTGTGGCAGAACAGAAACTTAAACCCATGTCTGTCTGACTCAAGAACGTGAGCTCAGCAAAGCTCACGTGTGCGGCACGAAGGCAGAAGAAACATTATTAAATGTCCTTCCTACCCGCAGCGCATTGACAAGTCCTTGAGGTGGCCCAATGACATTCTTCTAGGGACTCAGCTGCGGGGATGTTGACACTTTCCTAAGGGCAAAAGGCAATATTCGCCCACTCCCAGGATCCTGTAAGTCTATTTTAACAATATAAAAATTCCTTTGGAAACTTCCTTTATCTCTACCCCTCCCACCCTGCGAATCATCCCCCAAGGATATGACCTGTTGATACACATCTGAAGGGTCTCATTGAGTCAGGCTCGGGCTAGGTAGGGGGGGATAGGTAGGAGGCTTTGGGATCCAGCTCATAGAAATCCCAGAAATGCTGAGGCATCAGGAAACCAGATATAAGGGAACAAAACAGACCATCCTGCCCTGGGTCGTAGAGGTGAGGTTTTCTAACGGCAGTTGTGGCAGTCACGTTGTGACCAGGACCCTAAGAAATAAGCCAGTAAAGGTGTTATCACCAGTCCCTCCTCAAACCAAGACGCCACGTGAGTGTTAAGGCCACAGGCTCTGTGGTCTATTCTGAATAAAAGACCGGAGGCGACCTGGTCAGGACCCCTCTCACTCCTGAGAGCTTTATCTGTATCCCTGCATAACAAAAACTCTCTCGATTTACCCTCTCCTTGGTCTGCAAGATTCTTCCTTCAACTCGGTGAGACCAGAACCTTGCTTTCCTGTTTCATAACGCTTGTGCCTTGTTTGAGCGGGAGGGCAGGAGTGGTAAGTGATCACAGAGTCGGACAGGGGTGAAGACTGGGCTTGGAGAGGGTTCTCTTCTAATGGAGGGAAACTATCAGGGAGGTGGGGGAGGGCTGGTCCTGGCTATGGAAGGGGCCCCACGGTTGAATTTACACCTAACTGCTTAAGATAACTCTTTGGGACCCCACCCCATTTTGCCAGGTATCCCCCAGTGTCGGGGGCAGGGTAGCTAAGTGGAACCACAGTGCCCTTGAAGCCTCCCTCATGCTGAAGGGAAACGTGGCAGGACTGGTTAGAGCCCTCTGCCCAGGGCCAGGGGTGGGAAAAATGGGGATTGGGAGATGGGGGGGCCTTGTCCAATTTTCCCCCTCTATTTATATGTCCCATAAATTAACTTCTTTTCATGTTTTGCTATGGAATCTTTCATCTGTTGGATGGTGCAGGAAGGGAGGGACAACTCAGAGCCTGCCATCAGATCACTGAAGTCCCACTGAAGTCAGGGGACCTACTGAGCTCTTCAGCCTGCGGGGTGAGCGGGGGTGACTCAGGGCAGGCTGGACACAGAGACACCAGAAACCAAAGCCCGAGGCTGGGGAGGAGCAGCACCTACTCAGCAAACTGAAGATGTCCGTGATCTCAGGACCACTGAGCGTTAAGCTCTAGGAACAGCATGTGGGAGCTGAGCCTGGGGGAGGGCCCCAGAGCACACC
>ML101052.1:0-14994 GCA_003697995.1 Taxidea taxus jeffersonii
TAGAAGAGCCTTGGAATCTTTTTATGCCTGAGTTATCCGCACTCTGGCTGTCTATATTTTGTGTTCATACACTGTGGAAGAGGCCATTAGGGGAACATGATTCCCCATTTTCAGCCTCACTTTTACTCTTTTGCTTCTCCTGAGACCCCTGCCCTCAACCCACACAGGCTTCTGAAGGGCAGATGGCTTAGCCTCCATCCTAGACCTTCATGATGCATTCTAGCCTGTGGCTTCTGCTCCCCTTTTCTATTACATTTTCTAACCTCCAGATCCATCGAATTCTCTCATCAGGTGATAAGCCCACCCTTCCTTTCTGCTGTTGTGGGCTTAATCCTTTCTGTACTTTTAATCTTTTATGTAATTTGGGGATGAAACCATTGGGAACTGGAAACTATATTGCCCCATTTATTTCTCACAGTAACCCAGTAAGGTGCTTACTACTAATATCCTCTTTATATATATATATCTGGGGTAACTGAGCTATGGTGGAGCTGGGACTCAAACCCAGGTCTCTCCACCACCAAAGCATGTGCTCTTTTTTAGTCTGTTGGGAAGACTTGTCAAACACACTGGTTCAAGACATCATCTGAAACACTTTATTTTCTTAAAGATTAAAATTTTTTAACTACCAAGAAAACTTGTCAGGATTGGCCAGGAATATAAAAAGGTATTTATTGGCCTCTGCCTAGGGCTTTTCTTATTCATTGGACCATCTTGAACAATGATTATCACACTTAAAAAATATATACAATTCATCTTTTAAATGAAATCTTAACGCAGAAATCCCTAAGTTGTGATGCTGTTCTCATTGAAGTTAGGTGAGGATGCCCAGGGTTTGCTCCCCAGCTCTCTCTGGTGGCCCTGAAAACACTTCTCCATTGAGCATAATTTTGAAAACCTTTGATGTGAGGCTGCAGATCATTGGTCTAATGGGAAAAAAATGTTGTTTAACTAGTTTAAGATGGTTTGGTACCAAAATAAGATTAAATCTAAATTATTCTAAAAATTACTTTGGTAGGTAAAATTTTTACTCTTGTTCTCCATTTTGTAGTTGCCTAGAAGTATCATTGCAGTTGTATTGAGATCCTCCATAGTACTGTTCTCTAAATGAGGAAGTAAGCAAAAATAATCACTGTGCTGATCTACAGGTAATTCACTTAGTTCAACAATCACGAATTGCAAAAATGGTGCACAGTGAAAGGTCACTTGTACATGTTGTCCCATCTAGCCACTATTAACCCTTTTAGGAATAGAGTACCCTATTAGATAACTACTGTTATTAGTTTCTTATGTACTAATGCAAATTTGAATATTACATGCTTCTATCCTTTTACGCAATGGATAAGTTGGCTCTATTTCATAGAAATTGAACAAAAGGAATATTTTGAGTTTTATGCAAAATCAGTAAAACATTCAGTTTTACACATATAAAATTTGCTTTTCTTTTAACAGGAAAAAATTAAAGAGTACCTCCAAATATATTTATCAAACATTATTTTTGAATGGTGAAAATAGTGACATTAAGATTTGTGCTCTAGGAGAAGAGTGGAACTTACACAAAATATATTTATGTCAAGTAAGTATTTTATTTTTCTGTTTGAGTAAACAAGGTAGTTACTTAAAAATAGCTCAAACTCTTTCAAGTCATGTTCTTTCTAATTGCATTTCATAGATGTCTCTGTACAAACAGTAGTTGTTTAAGTCCTATCATCTGATTCCAAAGTCTTGTTTTGTCAGAAATACAGCACACAGTTAGTGTAGTCTAGAAAACAGATTTTGAATTTTCCTTGTCATACCAGACCAGCAAATACCTTTTTGTCATTACTACAGTAAGGTTCTTATTTTGATGCCTTTTGTTGACAAAAGGGAACAAAGAGAAAAATGTCTATAAAGTTAAGATTGCTGAATTTGTTTTTTTTTTCTTTAATGTAATTATTTAAACCAAATGAATTCAGCCAAAATGTTATTTTGTAGATATAGTTGAAAATGAATAGAAAGTTCTTGACACTTAACTCTTCTTTCCTTCTGGAAAATGCAGTTAAATTAAAGACCTAGCAAATACAGAGTAATTCATTTAGCTGATATACCTATTTGGTTTGTGTGCTGAAAATATTACCATCTGTCACCCCAATTTAAAGATTCAGAACTCTCAGAATGAAAGAAAATGTTGCTCTAATGGCTCAAATATTTTACTCATTTATTCTTTCATCAAATCTATCCTTTCTTCAAATCATTGTTCTAGGCACTGGGAATAGAACAGTGAACAATTCAGTTTTTATCCTATGGAGTTTATATTTTCTCACTTCTTCACCGTTTGACAATAATTACTGGTAAGACAGTATAGTATAAGATTTTCAGTAGAAATATTTTAAAAGAACTTTTTCTATAACATTTTAATCATAATGGTTTTTATTTAATTTTTTTGAACAAGTTTACTTTGGCTTGAAATATACAGCTCAGGGAATATACCAGAATATTGGTCTCAACTTGAGGATAGGGTCCATAACTTTTTTTTAATCACTGAAAGCAGTTTTGTGGATTTAAGGATGAGAATGCCTCAGTGAAGGCTTTCCCTCTCTAGAGCAACTATATTGATTATAGTATAAACCACATGCTAAAATATAGTAAGCCCCTAAGGACAGAAACAATGTCTGTTTTGTTTACTGCTATATTCACAGTGCCTTATACATACTAAGTATTCAGTAAAATTAGTTACTCTTTGATGTATTCCAAGGTAATTCAAATTATGAGAGGTGCTATCTAGAAGGTCACTAAAGGCTTCATCCATTCTGGTATCTTTCCAAGAATTTAGGTCCATTCTGGAATTTTCTGACTAGATAAAACTAAACTTTAAATTTATCCTGATTTCTGGGGGTCATCCCATTTATAGCCACCAACAGTAAAGATTTAACAGTAGGAAGGTTCTTAGTCTTCACTTCTTCTTAGTACATGATCATGTATTTACCTTGTGTGTTGTCATAGGTTTATGAGAGTCTTAAATACATGCTATATTTTCTAAGCTTAAATTTAGAATGCCATTGAGAAGGAAAACATATACCTGTAATAGACTTAGAAATTGTTTTAACCAAGTAAAAAACTAATGTAAGGTTCAAAATATAGGAATTCAGTTCAGATAGTAATATGAGAATTTGGTTTAATTTTCATTAAATTGATACTAAACAAAGTATTTTGACATACCTAAAGTGTCCTCAATTTCATTTTACTATAGACATATTTAGCTATTCTTTTTCTCCTAAAATAATATGGATTCATTTTGATAGAAGAATTGCTTGGAATTAGAAATGGGAAAAATAATTTGAAAGACACAGAAAGTACTGGATAATTGGGTGTTTTGTTTTGTTTTTTTAAGTCTGGCTACTTTTCTAGTATGTTCAGTGGTTCTTGGAAAGAATCCAGCATGAATATTATTGAACTGGAGATTCCGGACCAGAATATTGATATAGAAGGTAACCATCACCATAATTATTATTATTTAAAAATTATAACATAACCTTTTTATGCTTTTGGTAGAAAATAAATATTTTCTTCCAACCTTATAGGCTAGAAAAAAGCTGCATTTAATACCCCAGAGTGTCAACTTTGTATTGATTTGCTCAGCTCCATAGTTTTTACCAGTTCTGTTCTAGCTGTCCCTAAACTACTTGTAGGCCTTATCGATCTGTTTACTGTTTACTGTTTATAATTATATCTGCCTGGGATATGGAGGATGTAGGGTGAAGGAAGGAAGAGTATGACTGTTTTTAAAAATCACATAGAAAAGCTGGTAAAAAAAAAAAAAAGAAAGGGAAGAAAAGCTGGTATATAGTGTTTATTGATTATTCCCCTTGTATGAAGACTTTCTCTGGGAACAAGAGGGTATGAATCATGTAATCGGTGTTTTAGAGCTCTGGGTACTTAGATGAGGAAGCTGAGAGGCGATTTAGGGACTTATTTTAGGCCTCAGCAGTTTAGTGAGCCCCAGTGGACCTATCATTCTCCTAATTCCTGTTCCACTTTTCATTCTCTGCTCCTCTCTGATTGCCCAAGTGTAAGTACCCAGTACTCACAACATAGGCAAAGAGAAAAGTTAAGGATATTTATAAAACACGTGCAAGAGTGGCAGTGGAGAGAAGGAAGGACAGGCCTAGGTAGCTGTGGTAGCTCAGGGAGTGTGGCATGGAGAGGACCAGGTGCTATTCCCCACTCCCCAGGAAGGAAGCACTGAAAGCATCAGGGTTAAGATCATCATGGGGTCTGTGTTGCTTAATGATTGGTCTACTCAGGGTATCTTTATAAAACTTTTTCCAGGGGTATCTTTTTTTTTTTTTTTTAGATTTTTATTTATTTATTTGTCAGATAGAGAGAGAGCGCAGGAGCGAGCACAGGCAGACAGAGTGGCAGGCAGAGGCAGAGGGAGAAGCAGGCTCACCGCTGAGCAAGGAGCCCGATGTGGGACTCGATCCCAGGACCCTGGGATCATGACCTGAGCCGAAGGCAACTGTTTAACCAACTGAGCCACCCAGGCGTCCCTTTCCAGGGGTATCTTAATTGTGACTGGCAACTAATGTCAAGATTAGATGTAGAAGAATTCAGCTCTGTTAGGTAGAATAAATGGCAATTTGTAACATTGTTATTAAATTAGCACCATTAATCAGTAACCATTACTAGCATTTTAAATATTGATACTTCTCTTAACCTTTTATGTACATCCCATTTAGATGTATGTCTTAGAGTATAAAGATGGTCATTGTTATTTTTGTAATACTTTTATAGATATCACTGTTATTTCATTCCCTGGGTCTACTTTGGCTTTCAGCACTGCAGGTTGCCTTTGGGTCGCTATATCGAGATGATGTCTTAATAAAGCCCAGTCGAGTTATTGCCATTTTGGCAGCAGCTTGTATGTTGCAGTTGGTGAGTATGCACATTCTTTAAAGAAAGGATCACAGTTGGATCTTTGTTTCAGAGTATCTATTCTAAAAACAAAAAGCTTAGCTTTTTATAATTTTTAAAAATAAAAATGAAATGTGTAAATATGTCATTTGTGATAAGTCATTTAAAATGCTTAACCAAAAAAAGTACTACTAATAAAGTAAAATGCTCAATGAAAACTGATTTATTATAACTGAGGGGGTCATCACGTCTGTGTAAGATGAATGCAAGCTATTTCAGTGTAGATACCTTAGAATTACTATAATGTAAGAGTTTACTTGTCTAAGTCCATTTACGATCTTTATTCATTAATGATTTATTTTGACTGTTATTAAGCAGATCACTTATGATTACAAATTCATTTAGGTCATGGGTTTGAAAAACATTGAGTGCCCACTTTGTCAGCTTTTTCTTAATTATGAAA
Source organism: Taxidea taxus jeffersonii (assembly GCA_003697995.1). Taxonomy (NCBI): domain Eukaryota; kingdom Metazoa; phylum Chordata; class Mammalia; order Carnivora; family Mustelidae; genus Taxidea; species Taxidea taxus. The sequence goes on from ML101052.1 coordinate 5,357, forward strand.
TAATTGTGGTAAACCACATAAATATATATAATCCATTGGTAGAATGACAGATTTGTTCTTTCAACAGAAGTATATTGAGCAATGTGTCAAACTAGGCATAGGAATTTAAAGGTAAATTAAGACATAGTCCCCGCCTTCAGGAAACTCACAATATAATATGTGTGTGGAATGGGGGAGGGAGGGTTGATAAATAGACCCAGAGATAAAATAAGAACTGTCTAGTATTATAGATATGATTATAAACATCCTGTAGGATTTAGCAGATGAACAGAGGGAGTGGTTAGTTTAGCTTGGTGGTGCAAAGAAGGAGGTTGAGTCTTGAAAACTGAAAATGTATTTATCTTGCAAAGAAGAGGGGAAGGGAGCATTTTCTACAGAGTAAATTAACACTCAGAGATATGAAACAGAATGTGAGTGGAACGTGGCTCTAGCACAGAGATAAGAAGCACATAGAAGAAGCTCTAGCACAATAAAAGAAGGGTTGCAGAGAGGACAGCAGAGGCCAGATTGTGAAAATCCCTCTATACCTCCTAAGAAGTTTAGACTGTATATGTAAGTACATTTGGACGATTTTTTTTTTTTTTTTTGAGAGAGCCTACATGCAAGTGGGGAATGGGACAGAGGGAGAGAATCCTCAAGCAGACTCCCTTCTGAGCGTGGGGCCCCACATGGGGCTTGATCCCATGACCCATGAGACCATGACCTGAACTGAAACCAAGAGTTGGACAGCCAACCAACCGAGCCACCCATGTTCCCCTTTTGGAAGCTTTTAATCAAAAAGTTTTAGAAAGTTTACTTCAGAAGTTTTAGAAAGAATGCTTCAGAAATAATGTGAAGGATGTATTGAAGAAAAAATGAGTACATTAGAGACAAAATCTTATTGCAGTAGTCCAAGTGAGTGTCTAAAGTAGGGCAATAGCAATAAGCATGGGGAGGAAAAACTGGATCACAGAAAGATTAGTCAAGGATAATCCACTGGACTTGGTGACAAGGTGTTAAGAGGAAAGTAGAGCGGGTTAAGAGGGGGAGTGTCTCAAATGACTTTCAGGTAAGTTTAAAATCCTAAAGGAAGGTCAGTATTTTATTTTGATCTTTAGAAAAAGTTCCTGAAGTTTCCTTTTCTGTGACATTTGTATACGTATTTATTTGAAATATTAGTAAATAGCTTGCTCAATATACTTAGCTGGGATCATTTAATTTTTTTAATTTGTCATCCTTTCAGTACTTATTTTCAACAAGTACACTTTATTTTCTAACTTTAGTCCTTTTGGTTTTGTCCTAAATCCATTTTCTGCATTATCTTTATGACTTAACTCACTAACTTAATAATATACTTGCATGATGAGTATGTTTCAGAAGTTTAGGTAAAAAGTGACTTTCTTTCTATATGTTGAATGAAATTAGTTCATTTGAAATCTTACATATAAACATTTTAGATTAATATTTCAGTATAAATAGTAATGTATTTGTTTTAGGTGCATCTCTTAGAAATTGATAAGTGTTTTATACTTTAATAAACACTTTCTGATGATTCATACTGTTTACTTGCCTAGCTCTATCACTTGGTCACCTGAGTATGTTAAAAGGTCTTAATTTTAAAAGAACAGGCAAACCAGACATAATGCTGCTTAAACTTGCAAAGTTCCCAGAGAGGGGAAGAATAAAAAAGAAATAGCAATATTCATCTCTGCTTTACTGCCTTCCTGCTTTTACCCCCTCATTCTGTTTTTCAATTCCAAGTATTTAGTTGAATACTTGCTGGATTTTTTTTTTTTTCAGTATTTTTACTGGACTTAAAAATTTAGGCTTGCTGCACTTAATGAGTTTTCTTTCCTTCTTTTTTTTTTTTTTTTTTTTACTTTTTAATATGTAAAAGCACATATTCAGAGCTAATTTTTCCCACGTGAAATGGGCCTTTCCAGTGCTTATTTATATTTACAGGATGGTTTAATACAGCAGTGTGGTGAGACAATGAAGGAAACAATTAATGTGAAAACTGTATGTGGCTATTACACATCAGCAGGGACCTATGGATTAGATTCTGTAAAGAAAAAGTGAGTTACTTTTTTTATTTTTCCTCCCATCCCACTTGTGGGAATTTGGCTGCTTTGGTTTCTTAAGAGAATGTTTAGCTGTAAGAAAAAAAGAAAAAAAATAGGGGACTAGAATTTTGTTATAAAAAGTCCTTTTTTACATTTGGATGAATTAGTAAATTTCTTGAAAGTGTTGTCTTTGTAAGTGACCATGGGTGAGTTATACATGGTTATACATGGCTTATAAAAACTCTGGTCACTCTTTGCATTTTCTATAGTAATAGGCATCATAGACATTGTATCAGTACACCTACTGGTAATGTTTTTAACTCCTGAGAATTACAGTACCCATTTTCAAATTAGAAAGAAGATAATAGAAGCGTGAAGGCCCCTTCATAAATGATGTAACACCAACTTGAAATGAGGTTTTCTTAATTAGAAATGCTCTTATTAATATAAAGGGAATATTTCCTTAATAACTGCTGACAAAAACAATACTAAATTTTCAGTTATTAAATTTGAAAATTTGAGCATGTTCTGGCAAAACTAATTGTTTTTATCTTAACTGTAAGTCCTACTACATAAGCCATAAATACGGGATATATTTTTTTATGTATCATGTAATAAATAATGCCATGTTTTAATTTCAGGTGCCTTGAATGGCTTCTGAACAATTTGATGACTCATCAGAATGTTGAACTTTTTAAGGAACTCAGGTATTTTAATTTTAAATAACATTGTAATTAATCACCCTAAAATAATGGTTATTTGTTAAAGTATGCATTTGCTTTGTACAAAAATATATTACTTATGAAAAGTGAATAATTTAGTGAAAGGTACCTTGACATCTATGAACTGAAGAAATGATTCACGAATTTCTTTGTCATAAATAATATGTGTATTATGTCTACTATTTTAACTAATTTTAATTGAATAATTCATTGTTACTATAAAACTATAGAAAAATGTCAAGTGTTACCTTACCTTTGCTGTGCTCTGAGAGAATCTAAAAGTTTGTTTTTTTGTGTTTTCTTTTGTTTTTTAAAACATTTTATTTATTTGACAGCGAGAGAGGCAGCCAGAGAGGGAACACAAGCAGGGGGGTGGGAGAGGAAGAAGCAGGCTTCCTGTAGAGCAGGGAGCCCGACTCAGGGCTCGATCCCAGGATCCTGGGATCAAGACCTAATCTGAAGGCAGCCACTTAATGACTGAGCCACCCAGGCGCCCCGAGAATCTAAAAGTTTATTTAAAAACCCTCTTTACCATTGCAAAATTTAAATTTTAAAGATTTTATTTTAAGTAATCAGACCCAACGTGGGGCTTGAACTCGCAACCCTGAGATCAAGAGTTGCATGCTCCAACTGAGCCAGCCAGGCACCCCTGCAAAATTAAGTTTAAGGAAGTTGTTTTAAACTTTTTGCTAGGCCTGATGAAGTCAAATTCATAATCAGGTTGGCCTTTTGAATAACATCGGCTGATAATCCCTTCCTGCCTTCCTTCAACAAACACTTCTTGAATGTCCACTATATATGAATACTTTGTTAGGTGGTATGAAGGATGCAGAGGTGATTATGTCCTGGTTTCTGCCCTCTTTGAAGAGATCATTCCTGTGATGTCAGTTTTACTGATTTGTTGGTTTTTTTTAGTTTTGTTTGTTTGTTTGTTTTTCTTACAAGGGTGGGTAGGGAAGTAGTGGGGGAAAAGATAAACATTTTTATATTTAAATACAATATGGAATAGAGAGAATTCAAGTTTCTTTGAGCTTTTAAGATGAAATACAAGAAGTCATAGAAATGTTATTTTTATGGCTAAGACCCACCTCCTGGATTCCTGGGTCCTTTCCTTTCCTCTGCCCTTAAGAAATAACTTGGGTAGGGGCGCCTGGGTGGCTCAGCGGGTTAAAGCCTCTGCCTTCGGCTCAGGTCATGATCCCAGGGTCCTAGGATCGAGCCCCACATTGGGCTCTCTGTTCCGCGGGGAGCCTGCTTCCTCCTCTCTCTCTGCCTGCCTCTCTGCCTATTTGTGATCTGTCAAATAAATAAATAAAATCTTTAAAAAAAAAAAAAGAAATAACTTGGGTAGAAAAGTTTGAGAAGTATTTTTCTGCCAAAAATATCATTACCTAAAAAAAAAAAAAAATCATTACCTAATAATGGCAAGGTGTAAACAAAGCTCTACATTATGTTTGGTTTGAAAATCATCAGGGCCCTGGGTGGCTCAGTTGGTTAAGTGTCTGCTTTCAGCTCAGATCATGATCCCAGAATCCTGGGATCAAGCCCCACACCCGACTCCTCTCTCAGTGGGGAGGCTGCTTCTCCCTCTCCCTCTGCCTGCCATTCCCCCAGGTTGTTCTCTTCATCTCTCTCTCTCTGTCAAATAAATAAAATCTTAAAAAAAAAAAAAAAAGAAAGAAAGAAAGAAAAGAAAATCATTAGAAACAGTTTAATTTTCTTTTTTTTATAATTTCTCATTGAGGTCTTTCAAAAAGAAGATAAATTGTAGTGGTCATCCTAAAAACCTAGAGGCTCTTCTGGTTTTTACGGCTTAAAGGGAGGGGGATAAACAGCTGGTGATATAATTTCCACTCCAAATTTAAACTAATACATATTTCTTGATATTACTCTTTAATAGTGATGAAAACATGCTTTAAGACTAAGCAGTTCTCTTAACCCTCAATGTTAAACGTTACTTTGAACACACAGATGTTTCAGTGAATTTTGACAAATGTCTTTTTTTTTTTTTTAAACAATGAATGGGCAGGAAAGGCAAAACAGGAACACTGCCACTCTGTCAGGGCATACCAGAAGTTATCTCGTTGAGACCTTGTTCTAACTTGATTAATCAGCAGATTAAAGTTCTTTGTTTTCTTGTCAGTTCAAAGAAAGACCTTTCAGAGTATTCTATCTGAATTAAAATATCCTTGTGCTCAGATAGGTTATTTCTGTCTAAGATTCTTTGTGTTGGGCAAAAAGACTGATGTCATTTTCTTTTCATAAGGAAGACTTAAATTTTTTAGTTCCACCAGGATGTTTTAGCCTGTGCATGAGGACAAACTCACTATACCTCTATTTTTCTTTTCTAGTATAAATGTCATGAAACAGCTCATTGGTTCATCTAACTTATTTGTGATGCAAGTGGAGATGGATGTGTACACAGCTCTTAAAAAGGTATTGACATAATAGTATGTAAGGGCATCACCTCAGCATTACTTATAATAGTGAAAAACTGGAAACAGCTGGTGTCCAGTGATAAAGGAATGGTGTAAATGTAAGAAATGTTAAAGGAAATATGTCAAAATGTTAAAAAAAAAAACTTTGTTTGCTAGAGTGATTTTAATTTCATTCTTTATACTTGTCAACCTTAAAAGTACAATAGCCAGTTATTTTACCAGCAAAATGGATTTATTTGGGAATAGTAGAGCAGTTGGACTTTAGGACATATAAGCTATTACAAACCATAAGCAAGTCCCAACCTCAAGAGAGAAGGACATTACTTTATCAAGAAAAAGAGGAAGTTGGGAGGGGCTGCTTTAAATGAAGCAAAATCCCTTGGAGGAAAGCTAGAGTTCGTGTTGTCTGTATCTTCTTATTGACTGAGCTTGTTGCTGGCCAAGAAGAAATTCTTCCTTTCTCCTACTATAGGAGTAGAGTTGGCTTCTTCCTATTGGGAATGCAAGGTACCTCTCTTACTGTTGGGTCTGCAGTTGACAACAAGCTGTGGGCCATGAGAGCTTGCATCCTATTTCTTTTGTTTGGTTTTACATACTTTCCTATCCCAGCAGTATGTTTCTGTTTTTTTCCCAGATGTTTTTCAACAGCAACCATGCTGTTATGTTATTTACATAATCAGAAATGTTAAATATTTTATGTGATTTTCAGAAATGTTTTTAAAGTTGAATTAATGACTTTATGATGAAACTTTCACTTTTTCTAGAAAATGGTGAAATTCTTTAAGGACCTTATTTGTGCTTCAGGCATATGTTTCATTTCATACTTTTGAAAGGTTTTAACATCGTCCTTTTTCATTATTTTAAATTATTTTTATTAACATATAATGTATTGTTTGCCCCAGGCATACAGGTCTGTGAATCGTCAGGCTTACACACTTCACAGCACTCACCATAGCACATACCCTTCCCAATGTCTATAACCCAGCCACCCTATCCCTACCCCCAATCCCCCAGCAACCCTCAGTTTGTTTTGTGAGATTAAGAGTCTCTTATGGTTTGTCTCCCTCCCGATCCCATCTTGTTTCATTTTTTTCCTTCCCTACCTCCTACAAGCCCCTGCCCTGGGTCTCAAATTCCTCATATCAGAGAGATCATATGATAACTGTTTGAAAGATTTTAACATCTTTAAAGTAATTTTATTTTCACAACTCTGAAGTGACAAATCAGCTATCTTTCTTGTTCTGTAGATGATAGGACTTAGAACTCTTACAGTTACTAAGTGGCAGACTCGAGGTAGAACCCAGGTTTGTGAGTCCTAGTTCATTGCTTTTCCGACTGAATAATTTTGCTTTTAGCCTTTTGTCACCAGCAACAGAGTCTCCATTTAACACAGCTTCAAAATCTGAGAATGAGGGATGCCTGGTGGCTCAGTGGTTTAAGCCTCTGCCTTCAGCTCAGGTTATGGTCTCAGGGTCCTGGGATCGAGCCCCGCATCGGGCCCTCTGCTCAGTGGGGAGCCTGCTTCCCCCTCTCTCTCTGCCTACTTGTGATCTCTGTCTGTCAAATAAATAAAATCTTAAAAAAAAAAAAAAAAAGTTGTGTTCTCCCCCCACCCCCGCAGGGAAGTTTAGTAACTGAGTTATGTAATCAGTGAAGGAGGGGTAGACAGGCCATTTCTGTCTCTGAGCCAGTGGTAACATTCATTATTTCCTATTGTTGTAATTGCTCTTATGCCAAAATTTGCTTTTTTAACCTAGTGGATGTTCCTTCAACTTGTGCCTTCATGGAATGGATCTTTAAAACAACTTTTGACAGAAACAGATGTCTGGTTTTCTAAGAGGAGAAAAGGTATGCCTGAAATTTTTATTAAGCACTTGTTTTGAGAGTCTTTTTAATTGAAATTTATTAAAATCATTTCTTAACTTATTTGTAGACCTAGAGGATTTTAGATCTGGCAAAGACTTTAAGCAGTTATCTAATTCAGCCCCTAATTTAAATTGAGAAAAGTAAAGCTGGATAAGAAAAATGCCTTACATGTATTAACTGAATTATTACTCCTTGAACTAACAGCATAGTTTGACCCCCCAAAGTATTACCTTTCCTATTTTATCACCAACAGGTCTTGGTGATTACATTTGTCTTTTGTTTGAGCACATTGAATTTTCTGTAACACATTAACCCCATCTATCAGGCAACAGTTCTTAACAAGGGGGGAGGGTCCCATCTATAGGCTTCAGTATGTCGCTAACCCCCAAAAGTATATGCAGAACTTTATATGTATGCTTGTGTTGCATGTATTTTGCAAGGTGAGAACTTCCATAATTTTTGTCAGATTCTCAGAGAAGACTGATCTAAATAAAATTCATAGGATCTACTGCCATTAAGTTCTTACTGGGATAGAGGTGGAACATGCAATGTATTTATTTTTTACTTTGCTAAAACAGATAATAGGGAAAAAATTTTAGGTGCAAATAAGTGGGTAAGTCATAATCCTTAGTGCATTATTGTCTTAGTTCATAGTCATTTTTAGCCCATGCATGGCCACCTTTTTTGATTATTTTTAATAATATATTGAACCCCTACAAACTAATCTTCAAGGACTAGAACATTTGTAACTTCAGTCTACTCCTGTGCTTCTCTCCTGTTGTGTGTCTCTGACTTTCCCAACCACTATCTTGAATTTTGTGTTTATTATTCCCTTAAAAAAATGTTATTGCATTACGTATGTATGTCTTAATATACTGGTCTCTGAAAGAAATAATCCCTGATTTGCAGTGTTAATAAGATTTCCATGATACAGATTCTCCCAGTGTGGCCAGTTCCAAGCTACCAATATGACATCATTGACACTGAATGCAGAGTTGAGAAAGGAAATGCACACCATCCGCTCCTATAAGCCAGTGCAAGCCATCTCCAGCATACCACTAGATAATATATCATTCGATTTTAGTTGGTATTGAACTATTTCAATACATATGTTGCAAATCAATGGCTATAGTGTCTTCGTATCTTATTCTGTATTTTAAGAGAATTAATGTATTAACTAGTACTGTTTATCACATGTAGCTAAAACAAAAATTAGATGAACTCCAAGAGACAAATCCATGTCCTGTGTATCTTATGAAGACCCTTAAGTTTGGCATTGAGCCCTGGAGTTCCACTGGAGTGTTCAGTCCCTGGGAAGAGGGTTTCTGGAGAGATGCTGTAACCCTAACTACCATTCTCAAGCCATCCTTTCCCAAATCTTGCGGCACTGGAAGCTCCAAACCCCAGAACTAGGTGTACACCTGAATTCCTAGCCCAAAGGCCACTTGGGACCAAAATTAATTTCCTGGGGCTTCTTCCTAAATCCCCAAGTTTTTATCCATATACCACAGGTTTATATAATCTTTGAAAATAGTTTATTTGTGTTCTAATTGACATATATATGTGTATATGTCTGTGCACGCGCGTGTGTGTGTGTGTGTCTCCCTGCCCATAAAAACATTTAGGAATAAAATAGATTTGAAAACAATGCCTACTGAATTTAAACTTTTTTTATAGATTTTGAAGGTATGACCTTCCTTGAAACTGAACAAGGAAAACCATTTGTGTCAGTATTCAGACATTTAAGGTTACAGTATATTATCAGTGATTTGGCCTCTGCAAGAATTATTGAACAAGATTCTCTAGTACCTTCAGGTAAGAGAACATGACTTATGACTTTAAGTGTTATCTTTCTGATTACAGTAATAATATATGTCATAGAAAAGAGTAAAAAGAGAATAGAAATTACCCTTAATCCCAAAAAGAGTACACATTTTTGTGCCAAAGTGAAATCATACTACATAGGTAATTTTCTGTGTTCACATTCTACATTGAGTATTTTCCCTTTAAGCACTACCTGGGCTATTTAAATGACTCTAGTTTTCGTGATACAGTTTTAAGTATGAGCAAAGAGAAACTAACCCATTATCTAGAATGAATATCTTGATGAATTCTTCTAGTCCTCTTTATTAATATGTATACATTGAAATAAAAACAAAAGTATACTATGTACCAAGTTTATATATTATTATGGATGTTCTTTAATCTGTTTAACTACTACACTATTTTAGACCAGACTTTTACTTTATTTTTTGAATGGGCCGTATGCAGCTTATTAATATGCAAAATAAATCTGATTCATTTTCTGAGATGCTTCACTAGGATTGTTTTGGACCCAACTTGACTTTCCCTTCTATTATTTTTTCTGGATTTTTACTTCTAGACCAGACTTCTAAAAATGAGTGTTGAGGGGTGCCTGGGTGGCTCAGTGGGTTAAAGCCTCTGCCTTCGGCTCAGGTCATGATCCCAGGGTCCTGGTATTGAGACCCATGTCAGGCTCTCTGCTCCGCAGGGAGCCTGCTTCCTCCTCTCTCTGCCTGCCTCTCCGCCTACTTGTGATCGTCTGTCAA